>JARHVA010000235.1:295000-585000 GCA_037957365.1 Torreya grandis | reverse complement strand
CCCCTTTTTATTATGTACCTTATATCTATAAGTTGTAAAAAAAATAGATCATGTGGTTGAAGGTTAGTTGAAGGTGAGTTTTCCCTAAGTATGGGAGGATTTCCCCCTCAAATTGAGAGATGATGAGGAAAAGACTAAATAAAGTTAGGGTTTGATGAATGGTTTATAGTTAGTCACAAAGGTGAGTGACAAGAGGGTGGTTCAACTTTAGGGATTTATAATGCAAACATGTACACAAGATGTGATAAAAATGTGATATTAAATATCATGCAAAGACTAAAGATGCCAATGTTGGTAAAAATAAACTTAGTACTAAGAAGATAGGTGACCAATAGACCATGTGATTATATTGTGGAAGATATGTAGACTTGTCAGACTTGTAAGTAAAATGGATCAGTGTCCATGGGGGTATCCAAATTCATAAGTGATCCCATGGAGGACTCCAATGTTCTATTCATTCACTAAGTGTAAAATTTTCAAATATTTGAATGTTCAACATGGCAAAGTTGGTTTGTGTAGTAAAAAAGACCACAGTAAGGTCACCGTAAAAAGATGCAAAAGGTTTGGGTCAAAATGGTCAATGTTGAGATGGATGTGGTGTAATGTTTTAAGTATAATGTTCAATGGTTGATGATTGAAAATAAATGGATAACTGAGCTAATTATAGATGCACAAGGCAAGTGATTGTTGCCTACATAGTTATGTGGGCATAGTATCCAACAAAAACTTTAGGCTAAATATAGTTCTCCCAAGTGGGAAAGATGGAGAAATGATGTCTCCCAAAAGGTTGTAAAAGGATGGAGAAATGATATATCCAAATTTTAGATGTTAAAATGTGGGTATAAATATAATGATCAATGGTTGGGTAAAAGGTATGATAGAAAAAGGGTGACTGAGATGACTCTAGGTGCACTAGGCAAGTGGATGTTACCTACATAGTTTTATGTACATAGGATCCAATAGAAAATTTAGGCTGTATACACTTCTAGTTTTGATTGGATGATTTTTAAAAGAGGAAGGAAGAAGGTGAAGATTAATATCCAAAAATCCTAGGGAAGTAAATTCCCCAAATAGGTTGAGGTGGTTTTCAAATGAGTTTCCCCAATTTGACATACCACATGGTTTAGGTTTTATTGAAGGTAGTGTTGGTTTCGATTAGAAAAGTGTTTTGATAGAGGGTGGAGAGTAATACTCTCTAAGAACTAAGTGATGCAGAAGGAATATCAAAGATAGAGACTTTGTTTGGTTTGGGGGTGAGGTTATGAAAAGGTGGAATGTGAGAGAATTAGGAGACGTATGTTTCCAATAGTCAATAATAGAAGGGAAAGAAAATAAACATGATGCCTTTTCATTGGTAAAGGCCAAAAAACATCATCAAAATTAGGTGGGGATTAGTGAATGTTAACCTTTTTAATGCTTCACATAAGCATACTTTGGTTGATAAAATTACGTTTTGATCACGTGTTTAGTAAGCTCAAAATTCCTTGAGTCATAGAGAATGGAAGAAAGGGAATAACTGGTAAGTGAATGGGTGAACAGGGAAGATAACATTATATGGGTAAGCTTTCCCCTTATATAGGTGACTTAAGAACCAAATTTAGACAAGTCCATATCTTATGCTCAATGCAGACTGATCAATGCAGGAAGTCTACTGAAGGGAAAGTTGATTGTATCTTTCTTGGGATGTTTATTTTTTTTTGAGAAAGGGTTTGTTTTTTCCTTTCCCCTTTTTATTTTTGGATTTTGAGAATTTTGTAAAGTTGATTGATGTGCGAAGCTTCACATTATTTATTTTTAATATATATATATATATATATATATATATATATATATATATATATTACTTAGCCATCCTTCAAGGGAGTGGTCCTAGTTTCTGATTTTGGTAGCCATCCTTCAAGGGAATAGTCTATCCTTTAAGCAATGTTCAAGAAATGGGGTAACTATCCTTCAAGGGAGTAGTCTATAGAATGCTAGAAATTTTATGACCCAAATGATATATTTTTGTATCCCAAATAGTTTGAATGTTAGTTTTAGACATGGACAAGTCTAATAAGGCATAAAGGTGTACTTTTATGAGGGAAAACTTTTAGCATAATAATGTAGTGAATGGTGAAAAGGAATGGGTTTTGAGAAGACACATATAGTTGATAATAACAATCTTTATCAACCCAACATGGGTTTCTATGAGCAATTTGTAAAATAGGGGTTATTCCTTTCTTTATCTCTTCAAATTTTGTTAATACAAGCATACATAAACATATATTATTTAACATGTATTTATAATAATGGTTTCCAAATATATATAAATATTTGAATAATTAGATTTAAAAACATCAACTTGTCAAATGTACACAATTATCAAACACATTTGTGTATACCCATAAAATAGGGTTACGAATCTTTTCTTCAACATTTGAGATCATCCTTTCATTATTTATTTGGATATAATTCCCATTATTCAAATGATACGTATCCAATACTAACTAATAATCCAAAATTACATGATCTATATCAAAGCTAAATATGCTAACTAATTTTTTTAACCTCCAATTCATTCTTGAAAAATGCCTCCTATGGTTATTGGAATGATTTATGACTTAAAGAATTTGACCACATGATTTATGTCTCCTATAAACCCATATATACCTGATATAATCAATATATAAGCATTATATATCTAACCACATTGAAAAATATCTAAAAACTTTCCCCAAACATCAAAATATTCAAATGATGCTTTTTGGCGAGAAAACCCATAATACAAATCTCATATATATTTAGACTATTTATACTCCACATATGGAATAATTAGGGCCCATAAAACCTATTAGAAACTTAATATAATACCTTAATAAAAAAATTAATCAACTTTTGGATCCTTATAGGATGCCCCTACATCATACTACCAAATTGAAAAAAAATGTTTACCATAGGTGTTTGTTGAAGCACTTGGTGTATGCTCCTATTTAACTTCAATGAACCTCGTTATGGAAGGTATCTGATTCTAATTTCATCTTATAAATGTGAACATGTTCTTGGGCCCCATAATTAGGCCTTATTTGGTTCATCTTTGTGAATACTATACCTGCACATGTAACAACATTGTTAAGAAAAACATAGCTATTGTTAACTTCTTCTTGCATTGCAGGTGTATACCACTCTTCTAAAATTGAAAACTAATCCTCCTTTCTATGATCAAATCCTAATAAAAATCTAAATTATTATACTTCCATCAGTGCTTCTTGTTTTATCGACTTCATACTATATATAATATATTATTGATCTTTGCATGCCACATGCTTGTATAGACTCTTAGTTTGTTTTTGTTCATCACCATTATGAATGTTCTTTATCTTCTACATATGTAAGATTTGTATGCTCATTTTCCATATCTCATTTATTTGATTTGGCACCTCTTATAAGATTGTTCTATGAGTCACTTAATTGTTCTTCATGGTCCTACTACATATTTCCCAATTCATTGACATTATTTTATATTCAAGAATCTCTCTCCAACATTTGAGTTTACCTACCATTAATTCTTTGGCTACCACAATCACCTGATGTTGCTTATACATCTCTATGGTGAAAAGACAAAAAAGTATCCATGAGAACCATGCCATGGGTAGAGTCGAGGTGCCCATATTTAGGATTAGGTAATAGTTGTCATGAAAAATCAAATGGTTCTATTTTAATTAAGTTATCTTCAAAAGTAGAGAAAAAAAGGAATGTAAGGGTATAAAATCTCATGAATCAAGGGATGAGCTTAAGTTAGACAAGAAAATGAGTTCAATCTTTGTTTTAAAAGAAGAAAGGATGTAGATGTGAAGTATTAAGAGGCTCAAGTTCTAGTTTTCCTTTGAGGAAGGACAAATAATAAGTTCTTGATCTATACTTATGGATGATTATGTAGGGTCCAAGCCAATTAAAGCCAAACTTACCTCTTTTACTTTTCTCCATGTTAGTGACATATTGGTTATCTTTGAGGACAAGATCTTTGATTTTGAATTCCCACTCTCTCATATTTTTGTTATAGGCATGTGTAATGCACTCTTGGTAGACACAAAGGTGGTTAAGGGCTATGAGGTGATGTTTATCAAGTATCTTTAGTTGGGATAAACATTCTTGAAGATATTGTCTCTTAAAAATAATGTCTTTCAATGATATGTAAAGAGATGGAATTTGTATTTTGAGAGGCAAGACTACCTCTACTCTAAAGATAAGGGAGAAATGGGTAACACCTATAGAGGTTCAAATTCTGGTGTGATATGTCCATAAAGTAAAGGAGATATGCAAGTGATAATATTAACCTGAAGTGTTGATGACCTTGGTTAGCAGTTTATTCAAAAAAAATTTAGAAGCCTCAGATTGTCCATTTTCTTGTGGATGGTAAGGTGAAGAAAATTCTAAGTTTGATGCCAAAGGCATTTAAAAGACCTTGAACTTACTTATTCTTGCAATATTTTCCATTTTTAGTGATGATTTATGGGGAAAATGAAAATAATAGATGATATGGTGGTTGATGAAGTCAATGATCTTTTCAACTTTGGTGGAAATAAGAGGAATAGCCTCTACCCACTTAGTGAAGTATTTGGTAGTGGTGATGATAGAGTGGTGGCATTGAGAAGAATGAGGGTTTATTTCTCTAATGAGTTCCAATCCTCATTATGATAAAGTCCAAAGGTTTTTGGATGTTTGAAGGCCATGTGCATGTGCGATATGGAAATTAGCATGTTGTTGACATTTAACACACTTATTTACATAGTCATAATAGTTTTGATTAAGGATGGGCCAATAATAGCCAAGGTGAAGGATATGTTTAGCGATAGCTAGGCCACCATAGTGTTTACCATATATTCTATCATGGGTTTCTTTGATAGCATGAGAGGCCTCATGACCATGAATGCAATGGAGAAGAAGGCCATAAAAATCATGTTTATAAATTATTCCTCCTAATATGGTATAATGGGAGGTGGTTTGGATGAAAGATCATCAAGCATTAATAGAGAGGTTATGAAGAACTAGATTGAGGATGAGGTAGTTGAAGGTTTTTCTTATCAAGTGTTTGAGGTATATCCTTCCATATTGTAAATGGTGGGAAGTTTGGATTGGATATACGAGGGTGTGATGAAATGGTTAATGGTGATAAAGAATTTGAATGTGGAAGGTTGAGTTGGTATTTGGGAAACAAGGGAATCCATTATATCCAAAAACTTGTTAGTGGATCATGGAACATATTAGATATAATAATGGTCAAATGACACCAAGAATACATCAACTAATTATTTATACTTTCATAGGACATCAATTTTGTATTTGTAGGAACCATTAACTTGGTTGATGACAAGTTGGGAATCGATGAAGACATTAATGGTTTTGAATCCCAAGGCTAAGGTGGTTTAGAGACCTATCACTAAGGCTTCATACTAAATCATGTTGTTGGTACACTCATAGTCAAGTTTGAAATAAAGAGGAATGGGTTCTCCATTTAGGGGAATGAGAATAACTCCAAAACCCTTACCATGTTGGCATTTGGATCCATTGAAGAATAGGGTCATTTGACAAGTGATATCTTCTTAAGATAGAGTCACAATAGACTCATCTAGAAATGTAAGAGGAAGGTGTTGAGGGTCTGGTAAAGGAGCTTTGACCAATTAGTCAATAATGGCTTGCCCTTTGATTAACTTTTACTAGAGGAACTCAAGGTTGAACTCAATGAGGAGATGAGCCACTTAGCCATACACTATTTTTGGTATGGTTTAGAGTGCATATACTTGAGGGGGTTAGTGTTGGTGATGATGTAGGTTTTATGATTGAAGAGACAGTAATGAAGTTTGGTAGCTACAAAGATAAGGGCAAGGCAAAGCTTCTTGATATGAGTGTATCGAGTCTCATACTCTATAAGTGTTCAAATGATATAGTAGACAACTTGTTCCATATTTTGTTCATCCTCATGTGCAAGCATTACCCCTAGGGAATGGTTAGTGGTAGGTATATAGAGGTAGAAGGGTTAATCCTTCTTAGGAGGGGTGAGAACCAATAGAGAAATAAGGTAGTCTTTAAGTGAATCAAAGGCCTATTGATAGTCTTTAGTCCACTCAAAATAAGTGTATTTCTTGAGTAGATGGTGGAAAGGTTGACATTTATCAGATAATTAAGAGATGAATTGATGGATGGATTGGAGTTTGTCTTGTAGGCTAAAAAGTTGTTTAAGGTGGGTTAGAGGTGACATCTCAAGGATGGCATAGACTTTGGTAGGGTTTACTTTGATTCCTCAAAGAGAGATGATGAAACCAAGGAGTTTTCCAGATAAGACCCTATAATACATTTCTTGGTATTTAGTCTGACATGAAAATGGATGAGGCATTTGAATATGATGGTGAAAGCAAATAGGTGGTCCTTACAATGTTTAGATTTCCCAAGGAGATCATCCACATAATCCTCAAAAAAAAATTGAATGAGGTCATGGAAGATGTAAGTCATGACATGCTGGTAAGTGGATCCTACATTCTTCAAACTGAAGGGCATAACCCTATAGCAAAAGGTTCCCCATGGGGTGATGAAAGAGGTTTTATGTTAATCATTGAGGTGATCAAGATTTTAATATATCCTAAGAACTCATCCATAAGAGATCGCATTTCATGGCTAGTAGTAAGGTCAATAATTTGGTTGATGCTATGCAAAGGAAATTCATCCTTTAGACAAGTAAGGTTAAGGTCATGAAATTCAAGGTAGAGGCAAAGTCCCAATGTGGGTTTGGTGATAATGACAATGTTAGAAACCCATTGAGGATAGTCTATGGGTTAGATGAAGTCTATAGATAAGAGAGGTTGTATCTCTTCTTTTACAAGAAGTGCAATGTGAGGATGCATCCTTTAAAGCTTTTAGCACATAGGTTTGGCAACAAGATAGGTAACAATGTCATGGAAGGCAATGGAGGGGTCAATCTTAGCATGTACTTATATGACCAAGCAAATGCAATGCTACAATCATGAAAGAAGGAAGGAAAATCTTGTTCCTCCTCAAAATATAAGGATCAATAGATTTTGACTATGTGGGGATTATCCTAAGTACCCAAGTTGACATCTATGGTAGATTCATTCAACATGGTATTCTTCTCAGGAGGAATAGATTTGTGGATAGAAGAAGGTTTTTCACCAAAGTAGGTGAGAATGAAATTATCATCTTATTATTGAATTGTATGTATGGTAGGATAATAACATTAGATCATGTTAGGATAGATGAGAGGAAGGTTTTTAGTTTAGCCATCCTTTTGATAAACCAATGAGCCCAAACTAACAATGTTGATCCAAAAAAAAGTTAGGAAGAAGGAACTCAAAGTCCTCAGACTTGGAAGGGGAATAGGTTGGTGAGGAATGGGTTTCACCTCAATATTGGTGATAGTTTTTAGTGAATCAGTAGGTTCTTTAAGTGGTTCAAACCTAAGTCTGAAGGATTCTTGAGGTTTTTGGGTTTTGATCATGGGTAGCTCATGAGGTCCCTATTCATAAAGGCCAAGACCAAAACCTTTCCCGGTACACTTGTGAAGATATAGTTTGGAAAATGTTGGTTTGTAAAGGTATGAGAAGTCTACAGTAAATGGTTTAGTGTAAGAGGTAATGGTGGGAGTGACAAGTGGATGAGCAAGTCCCCCATAGATAAATTTGGTTTCATGGTTGGGGAGCCTAAAAGGAATGATGGCACCAATATTGGGGTCATAGTTGGGATCATGGATGAGGCTCCCATACCCTTGATGAGTGGGGAAAGAATCCAAAGATAAAATATGGTATTATCCTAGTGAGAGACATTAGAATGTGGGTTTCAAGGGGTCCTCTATGGGAATTTGAGATGAAGGGATGAATGAGCTTGTTGAAGCTTCATCATGGGTAGTGGTGAAAGCATTTTTAGTGGATGGTGAAGTTGATGAGGTAGGAATAAGGGCATTGTTTAGATGATAGGTCATAATGCATGAATTGAAGGGACTTGGGTTAGATTTTATGGTAATTACTTGACCCATGTCCTCAAATTTGACACATCAGTGTAAGGTGGAAGGGACATAACTCATGGCATGAATCCAAGGGTGTCTAAGTAAACTATTGTATTAAAACTCACCCTATACAACATAAAAGAGTTTAGGAATAGTGAAAGTTCCTAAATGGATGTGAAGAATGACCATGCCTAAAGTGGTGGCCATGGTGTCATTGAAAGAGTGAAGGACCACTGTAGTTTTAGACATAATGTTTTTGGGTATTTAGAGTTGGTCATAAGCATGCAAGGATATAATGTTACTACTAGCTCTTCCATCAACCATCACCCTTTTAATGTATGTTTGGTTGATGTATGTGGTGATAAACAAGGGAAATTTAGGATCCTTAAGATGAACAGATGGAGTCTCATAATCTTGAAATTTGATGAGGTTGGAATGGTGAAGAGTGCCAAAAAAGGTGGCTAGAGGTTGAGGATCATGTAGTTGAACCTCAATAGATTGGAGTGTCTCAATGAGTGCTTAGAGATGATGGGGTGAGGTGTTAATGAGTTTATAAATACTCATCTTTACTAAATTTTGGTGAAGTTGCTTAAGTACTACACATTGTAAGGATTCAGATGGATTGGAAGAAGGGACACCCAAAATAAATGTCTTGGGTTTTGGTGATGGTGTGGGTAAAGGTGAGGGTATACAAGGTTGGTAGGTAGGTTGAGAGTTGAAATGTTAAACCTAAAGGATGGATACTTTACCTTTCTCCTTACCTTTTTGTTGGGCCCTAGATTAGGTAACCATGTGAATATTAAGGGTAAGAGAAGGAGTTAGACTAGATGGTTGTTTTGGTCTCTCCTCACTTTCAGATGAGAGTATCAGAGAGGGTATGGTTTGGAAGGTTGAGTGGATAATTGAGTTGGTAATGGGCTAAGAGGTGGTTAATCTAACAAAAAATCATCTTCATCCATCAAGTTATGGATAAGGGTTTGAAGATTTTTATAGCTTTATGTATCATGTCTAGGTGTTATATGATAGGCATAGATTAATTGGTCATTAAACCAAGATGGTGTAGGACGTGAGGGGTCAAATTTAATATAATTATTAAATGTTTTGATGGGTGGTAAATGGATAGAGTAATTTTTCAACAACCTTTTTAAGATGTCTAAATAGGATTTAGTCAAAGGTGTTGAGGGTGCCAAGGTTTTGGTTTTAGGAGGTAGAGTGGGAGTCCCTTTTGGAGGAGGTCCCACCATGGATTTAGAAGATGATTGAATAGTTTTGGTAAATGGTTTAGGTTGTGGTTGTGTAGTTGGGGTTAGCATTATGGAGGATTTATAATTTGAGGGTTCTTGCTTGGTTATAGGTAAGAGTGTAGTGAGGAAAATTTTATCCAAAAATGAAGATTATGAGGTTGATGATTTGATAGAAGATGCAGGTGAGGAAAAGGGTGAAGGATGGTGAGATAAGGAATATGAAATAGGGAAAGTTGAGGGATGAGATCCAAAAATAGAATGTAAGGTGGAAGGAAGTGGTATGGGTCTAGTTCAAGGTGGAGACTTGATTGGTTTGATACTTTTGATGGGTTTGGTGGGTGTTTGTTTTGGTAGTTCAGAAGGGGTGAAGTCTAACTTCAAATGTGGATGAACAATAATGTGAGTATAAAGTATCCCCAAGTTTTTTATGGGCTTGGTTTGGGATATGATGGGTTTAGTTTGAGGTATAGATGATGATTTGGTAATTTTGAGAGGAGGAAGGTTAGAAGGTTCTACTATAGTCGTGGAAGGAGAAGGGCTGGTTAGAGGTATGATGGGTTTATAGGTTGAAGGAAATATGGTTAAAGGTTTGGGTTTGTTTTGATAAGGTAGACCAAGATGATGCCAAAAAGTGGCTCTATCTAGGTTAGGTTGAGAGGTGTATGGTTGGGAAATGGTTTATGCAAAATATCAAGGGATTGGCTAGGGGTGTAATGGGACTGTCAAATATGATTTCCCCCTCAAATACGAGTTCCCCCTTGTCAATCATGTTTTAGACAATCATGTTGAAGGTATTACACCTACTAACATCATATCCATTAACATGATGGTATACACATGAATCATTTTCATTGTACCAACTAGGTGTGGGGTGAGTAGTGTCAAACTGTTGAGGAGGTTTTATGGGTGTAAGTTGTATGATGTTTGCTTTGAGTAATTTTTCCAAAACTAAAGCATAAGATTCTCCAATATGAGTTTATTATTTTGGAGGTCCATAGGTTTAATTTGGGTTGGGTTGTTTGAAATAGTAAGAGGAGTTGGTTTAGGGGTTAGATTGGTTGATGGTTGGAGGTGGATCAATTTTGAGAACAACCTAGTTTATAGATGCCTTAGATTTAGAATGGTTAGATTGATAGGTGGGTTTTGATGATCAAGAAGGATCATTTGATTTAAATGTGGAATTATTGTTCTCAATTTTTAATTTCGATTCCTCAATGGATCAAATTTCCAATTTTTTTCCATGGTAAAGGCCTCAAAAAAAGTTAGGAAAGTTTAAACTTTGAGAGTGGGTGAAATGTGTTTGGCACAACCTCATCAAAAGAGCTCAATCAATTCATCTTGTAGTAATGAGAAATAAAGTTGGTTGAGAAGACATCTCCATCTAGCAATGAAATCGGTAATTGATTCTTCATCAAATTGCTTAATAGAATAAAGGTTAGTTATGGAAAGCTTTTTAGATATGTTCACTAAAAAGTGATCTAAAAAGACTTAGATGAGTTGGGTGAAATCAAAGATGGAGTGCTTGGTGAGAGCACTATACCAATCAAGAGTGGGACCCGTAAAATACATGGGGAAAGTCTGAAAGTGGAGGGCATCATCATGTGTAATTAAATAGCACAAATGGTGAAATGCCTTTAAATGTTTTTTTGGGTCTTGTTTGCCTTGAAATTTGGAAAAGTTAAGCAATTCCCATTAAGGAAGATTTGACCAGATTGGGATGGATGAGTGGATATGTTCATTGCATATTTGGTCATAAGAGAGAAGGTTATGGGTTCTTGAGATGGATGATTCAAGATTGGTCATTTTGTTAATTAACATCTTGCCAAGTTAGTTTGAGTTTAAGTAGATGGAATATTGTAAGATATGTTGGGTTGAGGTATGGTAAATGTGACATATTGATAAAGAAGTTGTGAAGATGTTGTATATTGGTAGGTGGTTATAAGAGGTTGGGATGGTGCCACATAAAGATTCAAGGGTACATAAGATTGATTTGAAGGGGATATGTGACCTTGTGGATTAGGAACATATTGATAAGAGGTTATAGGTACTTGTTGAGAGGTTATTGTAGTTAGAGGTATGGATGTATGAGTGGGTGGGGGTTGAGTTTGAGTAGTAACTTGTGTGTTAATGGGTGGAAGAGTTTGAAGTATAAAAATTACCAAGTTTTGAAGATGGGTATAAGTTAGTTGGGTGGTGATGGTGAAAGGAATGGTGAAAAGAGGGGTAGAATTTACCCATAAGGTGGGTGTGCGATAAGTAAAAAGAGGTTGGGTTACCCCAACATTAGATGTGTGGGTTGGTGTAAGGGTTTTTTGATTATGGGTTAGAATATTAGATTGGATTTGGGTGGTGTTATAAAATGGGTAATGGGTAGAATATGAATCTTGGGTAACTAAGGGTTGGGTAGAAGTAATACCCACCATAAGCTCATGAGTCATGCCTAAATGAGGATCCATGGGAGGAACCAAAGTAGTTAGGGTATGATGAGATAAAGTGTTGAGATAGTGTTGAAAGGCAATGGGTTTATTATCAAGGAAAGTGGTGAAATCAACATCACCCTCAACAACAATCCAAGGCATGGTAGGTGGGGGAGAATGATGAGGATAACCCTCAACCTCTAAATTATACTTAATAAATGATGAATAAGAAGAGGTAGGGGATGTTTGATGGGTTTGATTCCTCAATTGTTGCCTTGTTAAAACCATGTGAGGAATTGGAAAAGAATAAAAAACCTCTTACCTCAAACAATGAACAAGCAAAGAAAAGTTCAAGGCAAATAAGGCACAAACAAAAAGCACAATTAGTCCTAGGATTCATTTTAAATCACTTTTGACTTATCCCTTAGAGAGTGTGAAATAAGTTTGGATTGTGAACCAAGTACTAAAATAGAAAGTTAAGGATTGTTTTAGGTTTGTTATGGTGTTAAAAAGAATCTTTAATAGATCAGGTGCATGGCCTGGTATTGGGGGCTTGCTCCATGCACTTCATGAACCTAAAGTTACATCAGGCTACTTAGCTAATAGATACCATTTGTCTAGCGTTTATACTCTACTAAAGAATGGAGTGGGTCCTCCCCTTAGTGATGAAATCCAAGTAAGATCACCAAAAAGGGTAAGGTGATCCAATGGGTGACAAAATCCTAATGGTCCTTGTCTCAAGTATGTTATGATGTTTATTTTTGTGTGAGTGGTTTGGTTGTGTAACATAAGTGTGCTACGATTAATTCATGATGCTTTAATTAACTAGGTGAACTAAATAAAGCAAGCAAACCATGAATGCAAAAATTTATTTTATACCCAAAAGGAAATGTTTAGATTCCATTCAATGAGCATACAATAAACAAGAAAGGTAACTAGGCCCCATAACAAAAAAAAAAGGGGAACTAGGGTCCCACTAGGCATGCCAAAATGTATAAGCTAGAATTTTCATTTTTATAACTAAGAAGAAATAAAAAGATAAAAGTTGCATAAAAGGGTAAAATAGATATGGTAGAAAAACTTGGTATAAATGTGCAAGTGAACCAAATGAAGTGGATAAATATTCTTTGGATAGGGGAAGATGACCTACTTAATAAAACACTCAAATAAATCTTGTTTGTTAGATAAGGAGGAAGGGTGGATTGGCTAGCTAGGGATATATCCAAGAAAGTGTGAGTTATATATAGAGGCTATCAATCTACACTTGTAAAACAAGTTAATGCTAAAAGTAGAGGAATAAAATCAAGCATACACAAAATAAACAAGATAAATACTTTGTTAATGTAATCTAAAGATCTAATAAACTAACAAAAGAAATGATAATTTACTAAATGAATGTTTTGTTCTGTTCTAATCTGATCTGATCTAGTACAGAAAATGGGAAAATAAGGTTTGGTTAATGGTTGGATAAATGGTATAAAATAAGGGTTTTGGGTCAAAAAGGGATAACCATCGACGGTTATAGGTAACCATCACCAATTAGGGGTAACCATCACCGGTTAGGGGTAACCATTGATTTTTACTTTATGGGACTAAGAATACTCAAAATGTACATAGGAAGAGGTTTGAAAATTTGATACAGCTGAGAGTACAGGTCTATTTGAGATTTGGTAATATTAGGATGAAAAGGTAGAGGGTCCAAAGTAACTAAAATGAGATGGGAAGGGTGTAAAGAGGAGGATCCTAATAAATATATTTAAGTAGATGAAAGGAAATAAAAACAAAAGCAATCAAATGCTGACCTAATCCTAAAGATATTTTGGAAACATAATGGTGCTTGAAGGAAAGTTAAAAGAAATTTTCTAGTGGTTCAGGTTAGTGGCTATTAGAAAAACTTGCATGAAGAATCTTTGAATGCTTGGAAGACTTAAATATTTATATGAAGATAGCCTGAATGTAGAATTTGGATGTATTTTCTAGATCTATTTTTCCTCTTGATCACTTCCTCTTATAAGCAAAAGGTAATGGAGTAAGAAGATAAGATTTTAAGATTACGAGGTATTTGTGATGTGTTAGAAGACATATTAGGTGAAAAATATTAAATTTGTGCATGATTACCTTGGTAATAGTTGGTGCTGAGTTATCAACCTGGGGACGTAACTGTTGATGGTTAGGGTAAACATCGATAGTTACCTTAACTATCAGTGATTGAAGCACCAAGCAAAAATGGGTTAAAAATGGGTGAAAGGGCTAGTTAAAGTGAGTTGAGTTGGCTAAGTTTAGCTAACCTAGACTCAAGGTGGGTTGGGACTAGTTAGATGAAATGGGTTACATAATAATAGGTCATTTTGATGTTTAAGTGTAAAAGAGATGATCCAGGCACTTTGATGACTAGAACTGAGTGTAAAGTTTTCTAGTGTTTATAGATATATGCATGGATAGATGATATTACTAATTATATTTCCTACATTTTGACTTACATTAGCATGTATTAATTTGTTTTAGCATAGTTATTATGGATGCCATGACTTATATATGATTGGATAAAGTACATGGATGTAGAATATGATATTGTTGCATATTATGTATTTCTATTATTTGTATTGGATTTCAAACAAAATTTGGAGTGTTTTGAGTAAATTGATTTTTAATATAGAATAAAACATAGTGCCACCAATTATATTGAATAATAATAATTAATGTTGATGTTTTAAGCATTTTGAACAAAATAAAAGAATAAATTATGTTTCTAGCAAAGTACGTCATGAAATAATCATAACCATACTATATATGAATTTCATAAAATAATCTTGATAAACACATGAAAAAATAAGTAAAAATAAGATGCCAAAATAAAATATTAAGCTAAGTGATTAAAACACACATAAAATGTTAATGCAAATAAATGTTTACTCTAAATGACTGTATCTAAATATTAATGTTTGTATATGTAAGAATGAGAAACAAGGATGACACACATAACTAAACAAAGAGTAACCCAATAATTGAACGCACTTGATAAAAGATAGAAAATAACCATTTTGAATGGCTAGAGATAAAAAATGAAGACAACAACTAGAACTAACAAATATAAAATGAACAATTTTGAAAAAATTGTAAACAAGGACAAGACTAAATAAAGACTAAAAACTTATAGCCAAGAGCGAGATTAAGAACTAAACAAGTGAGGAATAGGCCAAAGAATAAACTAATCCAATGTTAGGGGAATGGATGATGGGGAAGGTAGTGGTTGAACTAACCCTAGGGACCCCATGTCTCTAAGTGCTTCCTACATAATCCACTTTAGACAAAGTTTATGTGTGGATATCAGGCTAGATGTAGTTCTTCCAATATGGGAAGTGATGAGAAAGTGGATGAGTGATGAAGCATGTTAAGTATCATGATAAAAATGATGCATGAGTGACCCACATGAGAACAATCTAATGACATGTGATATAGATGTGTGTTTGAGTTTGATATTTGTGAAATGCTTGGATTTTTGGATTTTGTGTTGTGTTATGATTTTTTATTTTTTCTGAGAATTTGTTATGTTTTTTTTGTTTTTTCTAATTTTTACTTTTTTTTGGGTCTTATGTGAAATAAGGTGTAAGACATTTTCCATATTCATGATCAATAATATAAGTTTACATAAAATTAATATCAACCTTGAACTTTATAATGTTGTAGGATAAATGACTAACAATCGACAAAATGACACACTGGGAAATATATAATTGATGACTAAAGGA
The DNA here is from genome assembly GCA_037957365.1 of Torreya grandis. Taxonomy (NCBI): domain Eukaryota; kingdom Viridiplantae; phylum Streptophyta; class Pinopsida; order Cupressales; family Taxaceae; genus Torreya; species Torreya grandis. Next base: position 569,600 of record JARHVA010000235.1, on the reverse strand, counting down.
TGATGCCCCCAAGTAATTGGGGTACTTATAGACAATGGTGCACTTGTTGATGGAAAAATCATGCAACAAGTGTTAGGATCCCTACTCCTTGAGAGCACACATGATTACCTTTGTATAAGCAACTAAACACAGAATTAAACCAGAAGTAATAAGTAACTAGAATTCAAAAATAGCACAGAATATGAGAGACAATACAATCTTGTATTAACACTCTTCCAGAAGGAAATACAATGAAGAAATCACACTCTTCCCACACCTCTTGGGTGTCCCATAATTCTCCCTCAAGAGTTATCTCTCTCAATTACAAACACAATCAACTCTATAATCGAGTTGTTGTTTCCACCAGTAAGTGACAATAAACTCAACCGTTGTTGCCTACTTCTAGTCCACCAAGTACTTAAATTACTCTAAGTAGATCTCCCTAATCTTGCACCTTGTTTTTTTGTAGATCTCCTTGATATTGCTACCCCGCAGATCTCCTTTGACCTTGCACACACACACACCTGCAGATCAACTGACCTTACTTACCATGTAGATCTCCCCTAATCTTGCTACCTGTAGATCAACTGATCTTACACTCGAAAGAACCCTTGTCCTTGTCCTTGACAAGTCCTTTTGATCCTTAATTACAATACAACCCATGGGTCTCTTAAATAGATCCCATACAAACAATAATTAGACTTCCCAATTACAATAATTAGAAATGCAGACTCAAGACTAAAATTAGTCTTTACATGCAAACTAACTGTTCGTCTAAAATTAGACCAGTCACGCATAGACAATTGACATCGGTCTCTATCTATTTGGAGATGACTGAAATAAACTGATCCATGATCGATGTCAGTAGCTTTTGGTCTACCCATGACTGACGTCGACAGTCCTACCAACATCGGTTACTGTGACACTCAACAACCTCCACATTTGCATCAGTGAAGATTTTAACCCCACAACCTAACAATCTCCCACTTGGAGATAAATAGTTACATCTATACGTATACTTGTACATCATCTAATTTTTTTTCCTGGCTTGTATCCATCTTCAAGTTCAATCTTGAAGACCAACCACCACATATTCTATGGTGCTACTCTTGTCATCCAAGTAACCTGCCATTTCTGAATCTACATACCCATGTAGAGAAGTGCTTGACCCTGCATAGCATGAAAACCTACTATTGGTCCCTCTTAGATACCTGAGAATCCACTAAACTACTTTTTAGTGCTCCTTTCCTGAATTGGCTACAAACTTGCTAACAACTCCCACTACTTGGGCAATATCAGGTCTATTACATACCATGTACTCGACCTCATTATGTGATTCAAGACACTGTTCTTTGAACTATCCAACCATAGATGTGTTAATCAGTTCTACATCCTACATCTTGAACCTCTCCACTACCTTATTCACATAATCCTCTGGAGACAAAATCAACCTGTGACTTTCCTTGTCTCTAGAAATACTCATGCCAAGGATTTTCTTTACTGCTTCCAAATCCTTCATGACAAACCTCTGAACTAATTTTACCTTTAGCTCAGCAATCTCCTGCATGTGTGACCCTGTAATAAGCATATACACTACATACAATAATAGGATAATGTAGCTAATATTATCCAACTTGGTAAAATAAACACAATGGTCATATTGACATTGACTAAAGCCATGCTTTGTCATACACCTGTCAAACCTTAAACACCATTGTCCTACAGCTTGCTCAAGACCATATAACCTAGCCTTCTATCTCACATGTCCATTCTCTCCTTTCTTTAACTTAGGAATCCATTCATCTTTCAGTGCTTTCATCTCGGCTGGCAACTCTACCAAATCTCCGATTTGGTTCTTTCCCAAAGAATCAATTTCCTCATTCATGCCATGCTCCCACTGTTTCCTAGATTCTACCTGCATTACCTCTTCAAAACCTCCTGGTTATTGACCATCAGTGAGCAAAAAGTAGTGTAAATAAGGATAATAATGAATTTGAGGCTTACTTACCCTTTTAGTCTTCCTCATGGGCATTTGAGACTCCTTGATAGCTTGTTGTCCACCCAAAATTCATTTTAACAGTAACCGATCTCGGTCATCTCTCAGTTTGCATTCGACCAATGTTGGTTCCATGTGACTAACCTAATCAATGTTGGTTCTTACCTGATTGATGTCAATTTCCACCTACCTGACATCACCAAATTTGGTCTCCACTGGATCGACATCGGTTCTTGCCTGATCGACGTCGATTCTCACCTGACCAACATCGGTAACTATGTTTTCCTGTGAGTGATGACTTTTACCCATGAGCTCACTTTGGATCATAACCTTGTCCAAATTACCTTGCTCAAAATTATCTAGCCTCTTGAGTTGATCTCTATCCATCATCTTCTCCTTGAAAACCAAGGCTTTCTAGTTCTTAAATATGTCAAAAACATCAAATTTCCTCTTTATGAAATAAACCCAATCCTTTCTTGTAGCATCATCAAAAACATACCAATGTGATCCGCCAATAGAAGCTCCCTGAGCTGGTCCCCACACGTCTGTGTGAATAAGCTCCAACCTATGCTTCTTCTCTGTTGACCCAGTTGTGAGTAACCTCACTTTCGCCTGTTTCCCAAACATACAATGCTTACAAAAATCTTGGTCTATCAAATCTAAAAGCATACCTTTTGACTTAAAAACATCCATTCCCTTCTCACTCATGTGACCAAGTCTATAGAGCCACATCTTTGCATCTACAGCTGAAGTAGATAAAATAGAAAGAGAATTAGTAATACAAGTAGATAGATAAAGTGTACCTACTTTCTTACCTCCAGCTAAAACAAGTGCACCCTTGGAAACTTTCCAAGATTCCACTATGAGAGTTACTGTGCAACCCTCATCACCCAACTTTCCTACAAAAATTAAATTCCACTTTAGGAATAGGACATGCATGACATCCTTCAACACCCATATGTTGCCTATCTGCAATTTCAGCTGCACTTCCCCTTTGCCAACCATTTGACAAGGCTCACCATATAGATAATCCTCTATCTGTATACTCCGTAATTGATAATTATTGCCATTTAATTTCTCCATTCTTAGCTTACTTTCTTCTACCATTGCTTTACTCCCACTCAAACAGAAACCCTTGTGAGTGACCTATAATCAACAAACACTTAACATGCTTTGACCACCTGTTAGTGTACCTAACCAAGCTCTGATACCAATTGTTAGTTGGTATCACTTGGTGATCCTAGCTCTGATACCAATTGTTAGGATCCCTACTCCTTGAGAGCACACATGATTACCTTTGTATAAGAAACTAAACACAGAATTAAACCAGAAGTAATAAGTAACTAGAATTTAGAAATAGCACAGAATATGAGAGACAATACAATCTTGTATTAACACTCTTCCAGAAGGAAATACAATGAAGAAATCACACTCTTCCCACACCTCTTGGGTGTCCCATAATTCTCCCTCAAGATTTCTCTCTCTCAATTACAAACATAGTCAACTCAATAACCGAGTTATTGTTTCCACTAGTAAGTGACAATCAACTCAACTGTTGTTGCCTACTTCCAGTCCACCAACTACTCAAAGTACTCCAAGTAGATCTCCCTGATCTTGCACCTTGTTGTGTTGTAGATCTCCTTGATCTTGCTACCCTACAGATCTCCTTTGACCTTGCATGCACACACACACACACACACACACACACACACACACACACACACACACACACACACACACCTATAGATCAATTGACCTTACTTACCATGTAGATCTCCCCTGATCTTGCTACCTGCAAATCAACTAATCTTACACTCAAAAGAACCCTTATCCTTGTCCTTGACAAGTCCTTTTGATCCTTAATTACAATACAACCCATGGGTCTCTTAAATAGATCCCATAAAAACAATAATTAGACTTCCCAATTACAATAATTAGAGACGCAGACTCAAGACTAAAATTAGTCTTTACATCAAACTGACTATCCATCTAAAATTAGACCAGTCATGCACAGACGACTGACATCGGTCTCTGTCTATCTAGAGATGACCAATGTCGGTTGATCCATGACTGATGTCGGTAGCTTCTGGTCTACCCATGACTGATGTTGGCAGTCCTACCGACATCGGTTATTGTGACACTCAGCAACCTCCACATTTGCATCAATGAAGCTTTTAGCTCCATAACCTAACAACAAGATGTGTATATACAAGACTTTGTTGATGCATTGGTCATTTATTCTTTGAGGGACAATCTAGTTATTTGTATTCATAACATATTTTTCAATTTGTAGTAAAAGAGTGAAAGTAATGAATGGTGAAGACAAGTAAGTAAAATTGTGTATATAAAATGATGGTGATTAAAACATTATGAGAAAAATTGAAAGTGTATATCTTGAAAACTTCACAAAAATACTAGCTTTATTAGACCTGTCTAGAGAGAACTAGCCCTAACAGAATTGGTTAACGAGATAAAGTATTCCCTTTGTAGCATAGACATGTAAACAAGCCACTTGAATAAATATTTAATTTTTAATATTTTTTATTTTATTTTATTTATGACCCCCAACATGAAATCTCACGTGACCAAGAAGACACATGAGATCATCACCAAAGACTACACATAGGCGAGTAAGGATATCTCTCCCCAATGTTAATCCTACGTAACTGGTAAGATGTGAAGGGTCAACACTGAAGATCAATCAATAAAGGGAAATATATATGTATCTTTATTTTGATAAATTTTAAAATAAGGATGTTTTTATATGTGGGAGAATTAAACCCCTAATCATGGCCCCGTGCAACTAGTAAGATGCAACGGTTTATGATCAAGGACTAAGATAAGCAAGTAAACTATCCTGTTTCTTTTTATAGCTTGCTTTAATGTTTTTTATTTTAAAAGGAGACTCTATCATGGGTGATCCTCTATTCAATGTCATGGTCTAGTATGTTGTAATTTTAGCAAAGAGATGTAGTAAAATTATTTACTCTGCTCATAATGATTAAGGCAAGAACAAATGTAACACAAACTTTGAAAATGTCTTTGCATGAGATAACATAGTTATCTAATAATATTGAAATGATATGATAAGCTTCAATTTGAAACATTTGTGTTATGTGAACCAACAATTGAATAATCACTAAATGTAACATTTTATATACAAGGCCAGACTGGCATGATAGTAAAATGCTATTCTACAAAGATAATACTAGTGTAAATAAGGTTCCCCCAAGTGTCAAGGAGTTGATAAATAATAACATACTATTATTTTGGCATCTATACCTAATGGAAGATTACAAGATGCATAATTTCCCTAATTTTTAGCTTTTTATCCCATGCCTACTCTAAATAGTCACTATTATTCTGAATGGATTTCCCCATCAATTTCTATTTTAGTTCTATTATTGACTTTGAATATCACTTGACTAAGATGAGGTTATTGAGCCCACCAAGTGCTGATAGAAAACCACCTAGAAAGTCTCTCTCGATTGGGGAATCCTTGTTGAATGAAGATGTCCAAATATAAGTTTCTTTTAAAAAGTTTAGTAGTAACTTTTGTTTTCCTTGAAAAAACATAATTATCAAATATACCTACATTTATGTGTTTGATGGTAAAGCTAAACTCTAGAAATATTATAATAGTTCTTCTAACCATCATGGAATCTAAATGCCTTTCTCTATAAGTACTACAAGCTATGTTTTTAAATAGTATTAAGCATCAGGGACTAATAAGTTCTTCATTTGTACAAAAGACAATATCCCTCATCTAACCATAGTTAACTAACCACCAAATGTTAGGATGTGGAGCTAAAAGCTTCAACTGGTGCAAATAGGGAGGAGGTTGCTGAGTTCCAGGGAGACCGGCATCGGCAGAGTGCAGTGCACAAGGCAACTGACGATGGTAGGATGGACAGGAAGGAAACTGACATTGGCAGGAGGTCGGCTAATGTCGATCACCTCTAGGCAGACAGAGACTGACGTCGATCGCCTGTGGTAGTTCTAAAACTACTTGTTCCATGGACAGTTAGTTCATTGAACTGAGTGTTTGCATGCAAAGGCTATTTTTGGTCTTGAGTTGCGTGTCTAATTATTGTAATTAGGTTAGTCTAATTATTGTATGCATGAGATCTATATAATAGACTTATAGGCTATAGTGTAAATGTGTAACTAGGGAGTAAGAGAGCAATAAGCTCCTTCTGAGAGAGGAGAGCAATGGTGTGTTCCTCCTAGTGCCATAGTACCAAGGTGGGTACTGGATTGGAGAATCAATAGGGTTCTTCAAATTCATATGATCTTAGTCAGCAGATGAGCATGGCTTCTTTTGGAGATCTACAATGGTGAGTAAGGTCTAGTGATTTACAGGTAGCAGCAGAGAGCAGGAGATCTACTTGGAGTACAGTTGTGTACTTGACGTACTGGCAGCGTGTTACTGACTAGTTGGAGAGGTGAACATCAATTCTATATTGGAGTTGATTGTTGGGACCAAGAGAGAGAGGGAAGAAGCTCTTGAGGTGTGGCGAGCCTTTGAGGTGGAGGAAGAAGTGGCATCTTCCTTATTGTATATTCTTCTGAGTGATTATTAATACAATTGTGTATTGTCTCTCAATTCCTGTGTTGTTTCATATCTCTAGTTACTTATTGATTCTAGTTAAATTCCGTGTTTAGTTACTAATACAAGAAGTAATCATATGTGCTCTATTGTTGGAGCAAGATCTTGACACGTGGTATTAGAGCATGTTTATTGTTCTAGGTTCCTGTCAATTGGTATCAGAGCTTTTGGTTGGGTTGACTAACAGGTGGTTTCAGATCTGGTAGTGTTTTTGATTACAGGTCACTCACAAGGATTTCAGATTGAGTGGGAGTATAGCAATGGCAGAATAAAGTAAGCTACGAATAGAGAAATTGAATAGCACGAATGGTCTGATTGATGGAAAGAAAGAGTAGGTAAAAGGAGATTGTTGGTCGGTAAAAGATCAGCGTGTAGAAGCAGATGTTGTAGGGGTCGTTGCACAGGTTGCTCTGGATAAATTAGAATCTTTGTTTACAGATTCTTTTACCTCTTTTCATGTAGCCTGAAATAGAGCATCTTTTCATGGGTATGTCTTTGGAGACTTTGGAGAGATTTATTTATGGGTTGGAGAGCCTTGTCAGATTATTGACGAAGGGGAAGTGAAGCTGAAATTGCAGATGGATGACACACAGTGGTTGAAGAAAGTCATGCAGGTACCAGTCTTGGAGATGAGTCTAATTTCTTCAAGAAATTTGGGTGATGGGAGATGCACTGTAACTCTCACAGCGGATGCACTTGAATTAGATGGTGGTAAGAAAGTAGGTATCCTTTATCTATCTACTTATATTACTGATTCACCTTCTGTTGTAGAGATGTGGCTTTATGGGCTTGGTCACATATGTAGGAGGGGAATGCAGGTTCTCAAGTAGAAGACAGATGTTTTTGACAAGCTAAAGAACTAGAAAGCCTTGGTGTTCATGGAGGAGATGACAGACAGAGATCAGGTGAGGGAACTAAATTATTCTAAGTAGGGCTATGTTGATTTGAATAGGATTTTGATCCACAAATAGCTCGTAGGTAAAAATTTATCACTCACAGGTGAACACAAGTACCGACATTGGTCAAACAATAACCGACATTGGCAGAAGGAAGACCGACATCGGTCATGAAGGAACTGACGTCGGTAGAAAGGATACTGGCGTCAGCCAGGGAAACGATGTCGACAGTCAGGGTTAGTGTAGGGAACCGACATCGGTCGAGAGCAGACTGTGAGATGGTCTAGAACGGATATTGGGCAGACAACAAGCTATCAACAAGTCTCAAACGCTCATATCAAGGTCAGAAAGGGTAAGTGAACCTCATATTTGTTGTTCACCTTATTTATTATTGCTTATTGATGGTTGAGAACTAGGAAGATGTATAGAGGCAATGTAGGTAGAATCTAGAAATAGTGGGAGCATGGCATGAATTCTTCAGAAGAGAACCAAGTAGGAGATTTGGTAGATTTGTTAGCTAAGAGAGAGCACTGGGAGAGGAGTGGATTCTCTTATTAGAGAAGAGAGTGAATGGATAAGTGAGACAAAAGGCCAAGGTACATGGTCTTGAGGTAGTTGTAGGACAGTGGTACAGGTTTTGACAGGTGGATGACTAAGCATGGCTTTAGTCAATGTCAGTGTAACTATTGTGTTCTTTTCTTTACCAAGTGGATGATGAGTCGCGACATCATCTTGTTACTGTATGTGGAGTGGTTGCTTATTGCAGGTTTACATATGCAGGGAGTTCTCTGAGCTAAAAGGTAAAGTTAGTTTCAGAGGTATGTTATGAAGAATTTGGTAGCAACGAAATTCTTTAGCATAAGAGACATAGAGGATCACAGGTTGATTTTGTCTCATATAAGAAGCTGATGTGAAGGTGTTGGCGAGGTTTAAGATGCAGAATCAAAAAGCACACCAAGGGCTGGACAGTTCAAGCAGACCTTAGAACAAGTGTTTGAAATCACATGAGGTCTAGTGTAGACCTGAGTTTTCCCAAGTAGTGGGAATTGTCAGAAAGTATGGAGCCAATTCGAGGAAGAGGTACTGAAGGGTAGTTTAGTGGATTCTTACAGGGATCAGTAGCAGGTCGACATGCTATTCAGGGTCAAGTTATTTTCTACATAGGTTTGTAGATGCGGATGTGGCAGGTTACTTGGATGACAAAGGCACAAAGGTTAGAGCATCACAGGTGTGGTGGTTAGTCTTCAGGATTGATCTTGAAGAGGGATACAAGCCAAGGTACAAATTAGATAGTGTACAGATACAAGTACAGTTGTAGCTATTTATCTCCAAGTGGGAGATTGTTAGGATGTGGAGCTAAAAGCTTCAACTGGTGCAAATAGGGAGGAGGTTGCTGAGTTCCAGGGAGACTGGCATCGGCAGAGTGTAGTGCACAAGGCAATCGATGACGGCAGGATGGACAAGAAGGAAACCAACATCGGCAGGAGGTCGGCTGACGTCGGTCACCTCCAGGTAGACAGAGACCAACGTCGATCACCTGTGGTAGTTCTAGAACCACTTGTTCCACGGATAATTAGTTTGTTGAATTGAGTGTTTGCATGCAAAGGCTATTTTTGGTCTTGAGTTGCATGTCTAATTATTGTAATTAGGATATTCTAATGATTGTATGCATGAGATCTATATAATAGACTCATAGGTTGTAGTGTAAATGTGTAACTAGGGAGTAAGAGAGCAATAAGCTCCTTCTGAGAGAGGAGAGCAATGGTGTGTTCCTCCTAGTGCCACAGTACCAAGGTGGGTACTGGATTGGAGAATCAATAGGGTTCTTCATATTTGTATGATCTTAGTCAGCAAATGAGCATGGCTTCTTTTGGAGATCTATAATGGTGAGTAAGGTCTAGTGATTTGCAGGTAGCAGCAGAGAGTAGGAGATCTACTTGGAGTACAATTGTGTACTTGATGTACTGGTAGCGTGTTACTGACTAGTTGGAGAGGTGAACATCAATTTTGTATTGGAGTTGATTTTTGGGACCAAGAGAGAGAGGGAAGAAGCTCTTGAGGTGTGGCAAGCCTTTGAGGTGGAGGAAGAAGTGGCATCTTCCTTATTGTATATTCTTCTGAGTGATTATTAATATAATTATGTATTGTCTCTCAATTCTTGTGTTGTTTCATATCTCTAGTTACTTATTAATTCTGGTTAAATTCCATGTTTAGTTGCTAATACAAGAAGTAATCATATGTGCTCTATTGTTGGAGCAAGATCCTGACACGTGGTATCAGAGCATGTTTATTGTTCTAGGTTCCTGACACCAAATACTAAAAAATTCAAAATAGGATAAATTTGCGTTGATGATTCTTAATTCCTTAATGAATCTATAATATTCAAAGCTACTATGATGTGTTTCTAAATAAATCTCAAAATCATGATCCACCTCATTGTAATGCCATTCTACTAGTTTGTCATAATAAGTATGTAACATGGAAGTTAAGATTATTTCATATAGAATGTCTAAGATATCATTCCATGTGGTTTCTCTCCTAATTGACTTAGCATTTGTAATGTTTTTGGTATGATTGTCCTCAAGTAATAAATAACCAATTCTTTCATCTATGGGTGTTCTTTGATTATTTTTTGAAGATTCAAGTAATGGTTGGTGGAGTAGAGTCTCTTTAAATGAGATGATCTCAAGGATGTTTATGGATGTTATAATTGATAAGTTACCATGAGATAAGTCCAATGAGGTCCTTTACCATGGATTCTAGTTGACATGTGTAGGTAGCATAATGTTTCTAGGAAAAGGAAGAATAGTGTTCAGAGAAATGGAACAAATTGCTTTGATATTAACAATAAGATTTGTATTGATGATGGATGAGGAGTCCTTATTTATTATATATACATAATATTTTTAAATGTTTATCAATTATTGACACTTTATATCTTGTAATAATCCATTGAGTCTCAATCTCTCTGAGTGTAAACCTTAAGGGATGTACCAATAAAGGGGTGAGTAGACCATTGGTGCTTCACAGGAATATTATCCCTTTTTCCACTTGTTATCTACACACTTGTCTCCTAAAAACTTGTTCTTCTCTATTTTACCCTCTCTAGTTATTTCCCACATTTAATCCTCATTTTCATCACTTCAATCCCCTTTTTTTATACAAATGTAATAGGTTGAATGGGTTGACCCTATCTAATTTTGGGTGATTTTCACTTAGGAACTAGTTTGTCTCTTAGTTAACCTAGTGAATAATTGTTCAAAATTATGCTAGGTTGACTAGGTGGACCCTATTGGTCAAGATTTTTAGAAGGGTTTAGGAAAAATCCACCTATATATACAAGTTAGTTTTTCCATTATTTAGAGAAGAGAAGAAGAAATAAGAGTTATTGCAAATCTGCTTATTGACTATTCTACTTGAGGAGCAAGCTTAGGGTTTCATACTTTCTTTGGAGATATGGATCTTGTCTTATGTAAAAGTCTTTTAGATGCATTAATAGGTTGTATAGCCTAGATCTAATTTTTTTTATCATCCTTACATACCATAACAACCTCTTGCAAGGCACCTTGGCCAAGGGAGAGATTGAGGTTCAGTCTGATTTCAAAGGTAAGTATTCCTAATTTTGTTCCTCATTTGTTAGAGTAGATAGATATGCATTTTTACTTATCTTGCATGCATTAGGATTATATATAAGTTGATGTGAATATATGTCTCTTATGCATGTTTAATTTTATTATTTTAAACCCTCACTTTATGACACAAATTTTGGTAAGCATTAGATTAGATTTAATTTACTTGTTATTAGTTTAGTGAGATATCAAAACATAATACTCCCTTAGGGTTATTACATGATTGTTCTTGACTAGAGGCTTTATAACCATCCTTAGCATGGTTTATTATGGTAATATATCCCATAATCAAGCCTATTAGATTCTCATATTAGTCATTGTCCTACTTAACAAATGTATCCCCAATCGGAAGTGTATGGTATGATCTATCTTCTTTGAGTTAGGATTGATTTATAGACATGATGCATTTCTGATTGCATACATTCTAGTGAACCCAATGTGAACCCAAACCTTGTAGGTTTTATTTCACATCATTTTATCATTTTCATTATCATATATTTGTGATATTGAGTCAACTATATTGACATAGTTCTAACATCTGTGTGTAGGTTTAACATATAGTCGCATCAATACAACTCTATTCTATCTGTGCATGATTTTTTTCCAGGTTTAGGCTACTAGTTTGACCCAGTTAGCCCTATATAATTTTAGGCATCTAGTTCAACATACTAGGTCAACCTAGTTAACCGTATACATTTTCAAGTTTTTAGTAAATAGGGTCTGCAAAGCTAGGTCAACCCAATCGACATAGTTAATAGAATTTACAAGTACAAATCAAGGTTATTCAATAGTAATCTTAACTTTATTTATATCATCCAACCCACCAAGGTTCCTTTTTATCCTTATATATCATTTCTAGCATATGTTATAGTTCTATTTTTCACAATTTACAATCTTTAAAAACTACCCCTATAAAGTCAACTAGGTCGACCTTATCAACATTGTTTTATATTTTATGTTCTATATAGAAAGCTAGGTTGACTCTATCAACGTAGTTCATTTTTAGATCCTTAGTTCCATAGTATAGAGGCAACACTATCAACCTTATTATGTATTTGCTATATACATTATTGATTGAATTGACATTATAATGTGTTTTAAAGTTGGAATTAACCCTTATATGCTAGTAATCAGCTCACACTTTCATTTTTTATTGATTTCATGTTTATAATATATCATATGGTCTAATTAAATGGTTTCCAATATACCATTTAGTTACACTATTTTCTCTTTTATGCACACACTACCAAATCACAAAATCTCAAAAAGCATTTTAATAATTGTCTACCCAAGGCCAACCTACTTGGATTTCATCACCAATGGGGAAGCTGACTTAGTTTTCTAGCCAAGTATAAACATGTGGTTAATGGTATATCTTGGATAAGCACCTGACACTCTTATTATTATGGTGTGTGAATTAAGGTGGTAGGCCCTAATACTAAGCTGAAACCATTTCCATAATATATCCCTTTTAGCCTAAACATCCTGAAACCATCCTTAGATTGCTTTCTAGTTCCTTGCTTATATCCAAATTCCTATCACATCTAAAATTATACTCTAATAATTTAACAACATTCAGGTTGACCATTTATTTATATTTTACTTTCCAAGTTGACTTCTTACTCTTTGCTTAATTGTATGTTGTATTATAAAAACTTACATTAGCCACTGTTGGTGTAAGGTTTTATGTTGTGTGCCTCAATTAGATCAAGCTCATTGATATAATTTAGTATGTTTTTCCTTTCATTTATTTCTTTCCTAAAGTACTTGTAAAATTATTCTTATTTCAATACACAGTCATTTCTATTGACATATATCTTATAGGCTATCTATTTTCCCTATTTCATATACTAGGTCAACCTTGTCGACTCTATATAATTTTCAACCTTTGTTGCTTGTACTAGGTCAACCCAGTAAACTCTATATATTTTTTAGGCCCTGTTTCTCTACTAGGTTGACCTAGTTGACTCTATACAGTTTTCTATCACTTTATATTCCCTTACCTTTTGCATCTCTCTTTCCTTGTTTAGTCCTTTTCCTTTATCATGAACTTTCTATTTAAAGACAATATTGAGTTGAATTCAACAAACATGATGATTTTTACCAACCCTTATAGGGTCTCCCATATGCAAATTAGGAATCCCCTCTTATATGAGAGTAATGTTCATATAGCACTCGCAGAATGAACTATGGGACCCCTCCTCATTCCTCTTCACAACGTAATCCTCTCTTCTCACTAGAAGATCAACCCAAATTAAAGTATACCCTTGAAATGCTCTTCTTTATCTCCAAATTTCTTCAACATTGAGGAAATGATCCCTCTACCATTTACCACCTCATGATTAATAGTCAAGTTGAAAAGCCTCATTCACCTTCTCCTACATTTTCACAAGTATTAGGGGGTACTACCTTCTTTGATTCTTAACCTCTTCCCTCTATTATGACCCCTTCTCATACCATGACCTCTTCTTCTTTTATTTCTTCCTCCTCCATGCCTTGTATATCCACTAACATGGTAGGGTCTACATCTAGTGGGCCTCTCCTAAGACCCATTATCCTTAAATCTTCCACTAGTACATCATTTTTTACCCAAGTTAATCATGCTTCTAGTGCTTCCTCTTCTCATCCCTTCACTAGTCCATCTTTTTCCACAAGCAAATTTTACCTCTAGTGACTTACATTCTAATAGTTCCTCTCAAGATCCTACCAATACCAATAGTGGTACCCAAGCCACTAATACCCACTCTAATGCTTCAACTAATGATAATAATGCCAATCAAACCCATCAACTCTTATTACAAACACTTATTCAAATGAATACTTTTCAAGCTCATAATATAAATCAAATGATGAGAATGCAAAATCACCTTCTCCATCTTCAAACCCACCTTCAACCAACACCTTGGGGCATGCATAATCAAAATGTTTCCCCTCTTCCTCTTCAACATTCCTATGAAAATCTCATCCCTCAACCTCCTTTTGTCAATAAGATAATTAAGCATATTCAAAGTTAACCTCTTACCACTCAAATTGCTAATATTGATATAAGAAGTATCACCCCTACCATTTCTTACAATGGATCAACTGATCCTACTCTTCATATCAAAACATTTGGAAACCTATATAAAGATTGGGTCAAATTGATTACCTTTTCCACTACCAAGATATTAACTAGAACCCTCATGGGTGTTGCTTTAGATTGGTAAAACCAACTTAAAACTCACTCTATTAATGGTTTGGAATATTTAGTGAACACTTTATCCAAGACTTCTAAACTAGTGATCTTCTCGAGAATACTTTAGCTCACTTTATAAATTATGAACAACTTGAAAATGAAACTTGACAAGCTTTTGTTAAAAGGTGTAAAACATTGTCCAACAAATGTGAACATAACATTGTTGATGATAACCTTTTCCATCTCTTTACCAATGTTCTTTTTCCCAAGTTTTAATATTGTGCTTTTATTCTCTCTCCACATACTTTAGAGGAGGCTATTGACCAAGATAAATGTCAATATTTCCTTATGCATCAATTAAAGCCATCCCAACCTTATACAGGTACTAGTATTTTACTTAAAATCAAAAATAATAATGCTACCAATGATGGTGTCATAAAATATTATGACACCATTCACACTATTCAAGTTTTTATTCCTAACCAAACTTTGAAACTAGTTCCCCCTTCTCAATAATACATCAATCCTCATTTATCTTCACCTAATACCATAAACTTTCACAAACCTTTATCCTTATCTAAATTACTTGAATGTCTACCTAGGCCTCTATGATGAGAACTTGATCCCACTCATCCTATGAAAGCTTGGTATGATCCTGAAAGGTTTTGTTGGTTTCACACTAGTTGGGTTCATTCTCATGAGACATATAGGTAGCTTCATAATTTAGATATGGATTTTCTTCTTGGTCCTAATTTTGATCATGACTCTATCATTTTAAAACATCAACAAACCTATGAAATTTCTTTTAAGTCTTGTGAAACACATACTAAATCTCAATATTTGCATCAAGCTAATGTTCATTTGGTTATTTATCAAGACCTTCTTCCTAATCACCAACCTAATCAAGATACCAATATAAGGCCACTCTTTCCACCAACAATGTAGAAAGTTTTATAAACCCAAATCCTAAGGATAATGTGGTTAATATGACTAATATATGAAGGGTGGTTACTTTTATTGATCATCAACCTATCTATACTCCTCCATTATCTTGCACATTTTGTGTTATCTATAATTCTTCTCCAACTCACTTAAATGAGTTGGGGCAAGATGACCTTATAAATTTTGAAGATCTAATTCCAATTTCTCCCTTGAATATAATGTCTCATTCTATTTTTGCCATCCCTCTATCTTATTTACCTAACACTGATGATAATCAAGCTTCTATCAACACTTCTCCTATCAATTATCAAAACCAACCTCAACCAACCACTTCACCTTATAAACATAATTTACAACCTTGATATAAACCTTCTCCCTCATATCAACATAAATTATAATGTACTTTAGCTCCTCCTTCTAAGGACCTCATTCAGTACTATGTACCTATTTGTAACAACCTTCTCATGGGTTATAGTGAGTGGGATCCCATCATGGAACTCACTAATCTCCCATCCCAAATCATTTTTATTTAACTTATGAGGACCTCTCCATTTCATCAAAATCATCTCATGTAACTATTATTCAAAATGAGAATCCCTTATCTTCCCTTAGTAGGATTTGAAATAACCTTATCTGGATCTAAAGATTAGATATTACAATAATGTGAAGGATGTCCATCCATGTTGACAAAATAATGGACACTTCTCTCTCTTTAAAATTTCCCATTGATTTCACTATTCTCAATGAGATTCTACTTCATTTGAATGATCCTCCTCTATTCATTAGTGTCTAAATTGGTGATGTCCAATTCAAGTGTGCATTGATTGATTAGGGTTCTTTATTGACCAAATGATCAAATAACTTGATCATGTGAAGAAGATGGACCAAACCATCATCAAACATCATGCAGAAATAGGCATGTTTATCTAGTTATACACTTCATAAGTTCACTTGGGAGGTCAACCAAAGCTAAAGGAATGCATGAACATGATGATTTTGGTCCCATAAACATCCTTTAAAATTTTCATATCTTGATGAGTTTTCTACCTCGAGCTATAAGCATTCAAAGTTGAACTAGCAGAGTAAGATATGTGTGGGGACATCAAGTTAAAGCTATAACAAATAGATATTTAAATTCAAATATTGCAAGGATAAACACATGGATAACAAGTGGAAATATCTTGGGAAACCATATGAATATCTAATGGTAACTATCAAATGATAAAGCCAGTGAGTCCAAGTAGATCCAAAAATGCACATTAAATCATGCGATCAAAGATCAATGGTGAGCATCAAGTCAAAAGTTCAATGGACCTAGGATAAGCATGAAGGTGATAGTGTCTTAATCATGGTTTATTCCAAAATATATCAATGTTCCATTTTTGATCTGGCAAACCAAGGATCTAATGGTGCATGTTTAATCATGAGAAATAGATCAACAATGAGAAAAAAGGTTAACTAGCCAACAAATCTTGAGAATGAATGAGAATCTACCAAGTGCCATGACCACAGAAAATGTTAGGTAAATCAATTGTATGTGTTTGAGTTGAAAAAAGGGAGATCAATGTTACAATTAAGGTCAATAAGTCAACAATTTTAGGATGAATGTGAGGCCACCACATGATAAAATCATAGTAATAGGATGGAATTGACTGAAGGACCCACAGAATAAATGGGGAGATGACATATGGCACAATTCTAGGAGCCCAAATCAAGATCAATGATTGATGCTAAAATTCAAATACAAGATATTTTAAGTATAAGTTAAATATGGTTTAGGTTAAACCAAGGGAAAATGCTTCAAAGAGCTATGTCACCATTAGAGGTCGGTCAAATGTAACAAGTAAATGCAGCCATATAGTCAAGGTTGTTAATAATGAGGCCCTATTACCATTAAATCTCAGATATAAGATATATTTTTTTAAACTTAATATAGTCTAGAATAAATTTATGAAATCTATGAATCTTCATTGACATAATTACTATATGAAAACCAATAAATTGGATTGGGTTTCAATATATAATAAAGATCCATATTTTGGATTGGAGTAGATGCAGACACAAATGAGATGTGATGGAGTGTCTCATCCTTTGACACAGGCATAGTTTTGACAAATAAGTAACTATGGCTGCCCAAAGTATACATAATCATGGCTCTATCAGATCCAAAAATATGAATATTTTGTCTTCACAAGTAATTCAAGTGGGAAATGGTATAAAAATCCCAAAATGGAGATCTAGTGATTATAAAGAGTAGCTGAAGCATTTAATATATTTTTAGGGTGCCTAAAGGTTTTCCTTCATATACAAGATCATGACTCACCACGTTTAGCAAGCTCTTGTCCTCTATCATGTTGTTCAACCAATGAGAAGATTCAGGGTGTTGGGATAAATGAAAGTTATCTTGTCTGTGATGTATTAACCCTAATTTGATAAAATGATGGTGGAACATTCATGAAAAGATGATGGTAGCTAATTTAATGATCTCAGATGGTATGATCCCTCTCTCTCTTCACCCTTTCTCTTTATCTTATATCTTCTTCCACATTATAAGCTCTCTCTCAAATTATAGACTCTCACAATGACTCTTTGATTTTGAAGTGCAGGGGACTCTGAGATATTACAAAATATGATCATCTTGATTAGGCTAAACCTGTCAATAATTTATAACTACCTCTTAATGTAATAAAAGAATTTATTTACCTATCTCTTACCTTAGATTAGTGTTTAATGATTTTTTCATGATGTCATCATGAAGGATAATATTCCTCATCCATTATCCTCATTTTTGACCTCATTTAGGGTGTTTTCAAGCTATTATAGGTTTGCATTAGTGTTATGCCAAAACCTAGTCTATGAAACACATATACAATCAGGTGATCTATGAAGTTGCATGAGATAGCATTGTCTTTTGTTGATCTAGTGTGGGTTCAATCTTATAATATTTTTCCATTTTTATTTGGTGCATCACCTTTTAGCCTTATTAGGATCCCTTTTCCCCTTTCTAACCCTTTTCCCTATCACAACATTAGTTTTGATGATTCATCAAGAGGAAGTCAGCCTTCTTTAGAGATTCATCCCCATCATAGGTTACCCATAGCCTGGGGTTATACCAATATTATGACTAGGAGTGGAGGAGCCTGAAGAACTCTTCCACAAGGGTGCAATATGATGTCATAATAATTTTTGGCATTCCCAGTGGGACTTACTATGTTGTTCACTAGTGAATATTTTTAGTGTTCTCTTCATCTAATTAGCCTTTAGAGGTATGTGTGTAAACACCAATGGAGACTCTGAGTATTCATCAACTGGTTTAAGTAGCTAAGGTGCATAGTCATCATTATTTAATATATATCATCACTCTTTTGATTAGTATGTTTATTCTCTACATCAACATCACACTTGTCAAAAAAATAATGTTTGTGTGTTCCACCTAAATGGCCCTAAAATAACCTATCATACCTATCATGGCCTTTGTCCTCATCCCACTCCTAAATATAACCAAGGTCAGCCTCATTTGCATTTAAATTAGTACTCTAATTTTTTTTGTTAAGACTAGGATTATCCTACTACATCTTTATCAGGAGTAAAGCAAGAATTATCAATTTATATTGAGTTGATAAGGGAGATTGGTAGGGTATTATAATTTTCTCTAGTCATCCCTATCCATGTTCTACAAAAGGAAAGGATTTATCTTTATTTTGTCAAGAATAGATGGTCAGTTTGTGAGGGTGAATAATGGTTATCTTGTAGGAATGAGGACATATCAATGATGAGAAGAATGATTAAAAACATAGATAGTGTGTTGATATCTTGTGAAGAGCAGTAGGCTTAGGCTCATTTGGATCAATCTTATGTGTCCTCTCCCCTCCAAGAGCCTCAAGCTCAACCTTCTAGAGTTCTTGATCAGCTACTAGTCAACCTTGTCAAAGTCCATCCTTGTCAAAACATAGAGAGACAATTCTGGACCAAGGCAAAACAATCATGAAAATTAATGGGGGGCTTAAATTTAGACAAGAATTCCCCATTCATGCCATGGACGGGATAAATATACTCTTTCAATAGTTTTGGATTGTGTGGGTAATCATTGAATAAGTTGACTATCCACAAGTTGAGTAGAAAGAATAGAAAGGGTGGGTATTATCCATTGAAAAAGTGTTTTAGTGGGAGAAAAGGTATGTCAAGCTTGAGCCAATCAATTTTCCATCTCCTACCCCTATGCCCATTCCCATTAAATAGCATGATTACATTCCATCATGGATCTTTTCCAACACATTTAACCCTATCTATGTCATGCCCTCACTTATGAGACCACCCTTTCCTATAACAATTCAAAAGGAAGAAAAGGTGTCTACTCCCTACTCATTTCCATCATGAAAATTAGTTCATAAGGGCATAAAGAAGAAAGAGGAGGTATTGGTTTTGGAGGTCCAAACACTAGTTCAAGAGTCACCAAAGAAGCCATTCAAAGTCCCTAGTTGGAAGGATACCCTCTTAATCTTCAAGCAAGGTGAACTTATTCACCCTCCCACCATCTCCCTCTTGGATAAAGAACCTATTTTACAAAGGATAGAGGAGGAGCTTGCAGTCATAGGTGAAATTGAAGAGGACAATGCAAGTGTATGTGATGAGGAGATCATGATAGGTAGACCACTTCATTTAAAAGTAGAAGAATTAGGTTTGGACTAGCCTTCTTGGTATGACTTTGAAACTAATGAACTAGATCCTGATGAGGACAATCCTCGAGTTGAAAATAGAGTAAACTTTGAATGGAATATTAAAGGTCCATTATACATAGATGAAGAAGAGGATGTGAACAAAGTGCTTGAGTTTGGTCCACTTCAAGATGAGGTGTCAGTTGAGGATAGCCCTAATATGTTGGAGCAAGAGGAAAGTAGATTAGAGCTTGAGCAAGATAAGTGTGATATTTTAGACCTTGGATGGTTAAGTCAACCCTTATTTGAAATTGAAGATCAAGATGAAATCTTAAGTGAGGTTGATAAAAGATACATCTCAAATTCTCAAGAGATATAGTTTGATGAACATACGCGTGAAATTTTTGAAGGGATGTGGCAATGGTTCATTACTATAACCAAAGATTTAGAAGAGATTAAGGGACATATCCTTCTTCCAAGAACCTATAATCATGTTTCTATAAGCATGATCAATCCTATTTTTTGCAAGGAAAAGGGGGAAGGATATAGTATTTTTTAACCATCAAGTGAACCAAGTGTAGTTGCTCCCAAGATCCTAAATGAAGTCTTCATGCAAGGCTTTCTCAAGGATGATGAGCAACATCAAACAAGTGCTCTTGCAATCCAACATGAACCAATCTTAGAAGGCTTGGACTAGTGTGTCTACATTAGAGGCATGTTTCTTCCTTTTCATCCATTGGAGAGCACATCAAAAGGATTGGCCATCAAACTACTTGGTTCACTAATTATGATACTTATAAAGTAGGATATTTTTCATCTTGGTTTGTTACAAGTGAATGATACTCAAAGTTTCCCATTTGACCTAGGAGGGAGGTGATTGTAAATTTATATATAATATTTTATATATTAAAGTAGATTTCATGATTTTTTCTAAGTGCCTATGTACACATTTGTTTAGTAGGTTAGTTACCCTTATTTTTTTTAGGTTGGTTTTTTTTCCTGTTGTGTGTTGCCTTTTCCAAAGTGCCTTGGGCACTTGTTTTGTTTTTTTTATTTTGGTCCTTATTTCTTAAATAAAGGGTTTTCAAGAAAGGGATATCCTTACTCAATTTATATCAGCTTATGACTCTATGCCCAATGTATCAAATAAGGCAAATAGTCTAGGTTCTCAAGTATAATAAGCATGATTCTCTTTGAGTCACCAAAGATGTTGGCCAAATTTAGAACACATAAAAAGATTCTACCTAGATAGATTATCTAATCAAATTTATTGATTGACCAAATGATCAAATGACTTGAGAAAGTGAAGAAGATGAACCAAACCATCATCAAATGTCATGCAAAAATGGATAGGTTAGTCTAGTTTCACACTTCATAAGTTCACTTAGAAGTTCAACCAGAGCTAAAAGAATGCAGAGAAATGATTATTTTTGTCCCGTAAACATCCTCTACAAATTTCATATCTTGATGATTTTTCTATCTCAAGATATAAGCATTCAAAGTTGAACTAGCATAGTAATATGTGCACAAGGATGTCAATTTAAAACTATGACAAATAATCATTTGAATTCAAATGTTCCAAGGATGAACGCATCAATAATAAGTGGAAATATCTTGGGTGCCCATATGAATATCTAATATTTCTCAGTAACTGACAAAGCTAGTAGGTCCAAGCAGATATAATGATGCACATTAAATTTTATGAACAAAGATCAATGGTGAGCATCAAGTCAAAAGGTCAGGAGACCCAAGATAAGTGAAAAGTTGACAATTGTCTTAATCACGGTGTAATCCAAATAAGATCAATGGTCCATGTTTAATCTGGTAGACCAAGGATCCAATGGTGCACATTTAGTCATGAGAAAGTAGATCAATGGTGAGTAAATGTTCAACTAGTCAACAGATCTTGAAAATGAATGAGAAACATCCAAGTGTCATGACCACAACAACTTTCAATAAATTCAATGGTACTCATTTGATCCATGAAAATGGATATCAATGGTGCACATAATGTCAAGAAGTTAATGATCTTGGGATGAATATGAGGTCATCACATGGTGCAAGCACAGGAATAGGATGAAACTAACTACAAGACCCATGGAATGAATGGGGAGCTAGCAGATGACACAATTCTAGGAGCCTAGATCAAGATCAATGACTAATACTAAAATTTGAAGATAGGCTATTTCAAGAAGTCAAATATGGTTCAGGTCAAACCAATGGAAAATGGTTCAAAGAGCTATGTCACCATTAGATCTCAATCAAATGTCACAAGTAGATGTAGCCTTATAGTTAAGGTTGTTAATAATGAGTCCCTATTGCCATAAAATCTTAGATGCAAGATAATTTTATTTAAACCTAATATAGTCTAGAATAAAGTTATGTAATCTCTGGATATTGATCGATATAATGACTATATGAAAACCAATAAATTGGATTGGTTTTCAATCTATAATAAAGATCCATATTTAGGATTAAAGCAAATGCAAACATAAATGAGATGTGGTGGAGTGTCTCATCCTTTGACACAATCATAGTTTTGATAAACAAGTACCTATGGCTACCCAAAGTAGACATAGTCATGGCTCTGTTAGATCTACAAATATGAATATTTTATCTTCACAAGAAATTCAAGTGGTAGATGACATAAAAATCCCAAAATGGATATCTAATGATTAGAGAGCGTATATGGAGAATTTAATATATTTTTAGGGTGATTAAAGGTTTTCCTTCATAAGTAGGATCATGATTCACCAACTTTGGTAAACTCTTGTCCTCTAGCATGTTTCTCGACCAATGAGAAGATTCAATGCTATTGGGATAAATGAAATCTATCTTGTATGTGATGTATTAACCCTAATTTGATAAAAATATGATGGAACATTCATTAAAATATGGTGGTATCTCATTTAATTATTTCAAATGGTGTGCTCCCTCTCTTTTCACCCTTTCTCTTTGTCTTTCATCTTCTTCAACATTTTAAGCTCTCTCTCTCATATTCTAGACTCTTATAAGGACTCTTTGATTTTGAAGATCAAGAGACTCTCTGAGATATTGTAAAATATGCTCATATTGATTAGGCTAAACCCTATCAATAATTTGTAAAAACTACATCTTAATGTAATAAAAGACTTTTTTTTACCTATCTCTTACCTTGGATTAGTGTTTAATGAGTTGTGTATGATGGCATTGTGAAGGAAAATCTTCCTCATCCATTGTCCTCCATTTTGACCTCCTTTAGGGTGTTTTCAAGCTATTTTAGGTCTGGATTAATGTTCTGCCTAAACCTAGTCCATGAAACACTTATGAAATCAGTTGGTCTCTGAGGTTGTGTGAGCTAGCATTATCTTGTGTTGATCTAGTTTGGGTTCAGGCTTATGGGATTTTTTCATTTTTATTTGGTGCATTACCTTTTATCCTTCTTAGGATCCCTTTTCCCCTTTATAACCCTTTTCCCTATGATAACATTAGTTTAGGTGATTCATCAAGAGGAAGTCAGCCTTCTCCATAGGTTTAGCCCCATCATAGGTTACCCACTACCTGGGGTTTTCCCAATATTATGATTGGGAGTGGAAGAGCCTAAAGAACTCTTCCATAAGGGTGAAATCTCATGACATAATAGCTACCTCTCTCGATTTTATCAAATTCCTTAGATATTTTAAATGCAATCTCAAATCCACATAAAGCACTTGCCAAGGATATGATCAACAATAAATGCCTCCTTAGGTTGTGTGTGGCTTCCCATTACCATCCCACCTATCACCATTTGTTTTAAGGTGATGGTATTTAATTTTCCTTTATCTTATAAATTTTTGCTCAATAGGCCATGGACTCATCATATGAGGGTAGTTGCATCTTCTTCTTGCTAATGCATTAAATTTTCTCACAATGGAGCCATATATATGATTCATGGTGACACTAACCCTTGGAATTTTGAACAATTCCAAGACCATAGTGTTTTCAATATTCTTACTCTTGAGCCTTTGGCTAGTGTTACATTTTATGAGTTTCAATGATTCAACTTTCCCATCAAATAAACTTGAGGTTACACCAATCATCTTGCACTTATTGGGAATATTCCCCCAACCTCTTAGATCTTGATGATGATGAACCTAATGAGATAAACCTAAAGATCAAAAATTTTGATCTCTCACTACATATCATCTCTCATCTTCCTACTTCTTTTCAATTTCATTCTCACCAACCACCTTATGATGATATTCATGTTGTCTTTACTAAGACTTGGCATTCCATTCATCATACCTCATCAAATGAAAATGTCATCCCTACTGCATCATTGATCTCCATACACTTGACTATGATGATGGATATACTTTAGATGATCTATTATTAGGTGGTCTTATTCAGGCCTATGATGCTGAGATTATCCATTATCATTATTATTTGCTTCAGTATTTTCATGTATCTTCCCATATTCCATCATTTATAGTTCCTAATTTTAGTATTTTTCCTCTTTATCATAAGGTATATATGGTGAGGACACCTCATGTTTCTGAAGAACCATGTAGGATTATGCTTATGGATTGTGTTATGATTGGGCCTTACCACTTTATTAGGTACTCTAACCCCTATACCTTGTTTATCCCTAAAATATGTGCTACCCTCATTTAGCTTTCTATAGACCCCACCTTTCCCGCAATATATCCCACTTCAGAGCCATTTGCTTCTCCCACTTTATCTGAGTCAATTTTTCCTTCTAATCCCTTTTTTCCTTCTGTTGATCTTAGTCCTATTCCTTCAGCACCACCACATTCCCTTAGTGATGATTTACTTCCTTTACCAAAGATGTCTACATAGGCTACTAAATGGGATGATGAGCCTTCTAAAAATCCTTCCATTTTGGTTACACCTTATCTTATGAGTACCTCTACCAAGACTACTCATAGGTGTGTCTGTTGCTTCTATGACATAGATAATCATTCATCCACACATTATTGTAAAATATGAAAATATATATACACTTTGCATCCTTATACCCCTTAGTCCTTAGACAAGGCCATCCCTCCCCCAAAGGTATTCTTTGATTATATTCCTAAGTATGGAGAGGTATATTTTCTTTGACAATAATGTGTCACCCATCACACTGATCATTACCAAATCCTTCAAAAACATCTTAAAGATCACCTTATATCTATTCATAGACCTTCTACAATTCCTACCACAATTAGTTATTGAAAAAATTCTCCCCCTTCTTCCCCATGGTTCCACCTCCTATGGTTCTATCCCCTCATGTGGTCCTTTTGTCACCTTTTATTCCTCCACTTATGAATCCTTCACCTATGGACCTCCCCTCACCTGTGGATCCTTCCCCACCTGTGATTCCTTCATCACTTATAGAGTCCACTCCCATGAATTCTTCTAAGTAATCCCTTAATTTATAGCCCTATTTGGCATGATAAATCAAGTATTCCTACCTTTTATTTTGAGGAGAATATATGTGAAGTATTTTCCCAATTTTCATTGAAGATAGATGAGACATTAACTGTAGTTTGACTCCAACTTCATAGAGATCTATCATATGTTCTAGATAATGTTTGTGGGCAAATATATCAATATTTATGAACACATACATGATGTTCTTACATTTTAATTTTGGTTTGGATGTGTGATCCAATTTTATCTTTATCTATTTGTTGTATTATTTGACATTACCTCAAATTCTTATTTATCTTACATGGTGACTTTTATTTTTCACACTCTATGTTACTTACACTATCATTTACATTTGCTTATGAATGTCCTCTTTATCATTAATTTGTATTTGTCTTCTAGAGTTTCTTTCTTAAAACTCTTTTCTTTTCTTTTCATAATTGTTTTCTTTATCATCTCTATATACATGGATAATTGTCATTGTGACTTGGTTATACACACTTTGTTCCCTTTAGTCATTCCTCATTTACCATGTGACCAGTTAGGAAACAATTAATCTCATTATACTCTCCTTTCATAGTTTCACTTTGGATTTCCATTTTCCCTTTATTTACTTTTCACAAACTAAGCATATACATGGTTGAGACTTGAGATAACATGTTTGTTCATTGTTAAGCCTAAGTGTTCTAGACAATCTTGTCTTTGGCCACTTAGCTTCCTTTAGCCTAAGCCTACAACTCATTTATGTGTATCACTCTATCTCTCATGATTGGTCATTCCAAGTCCATATGGAGGAGGAATCTTAAAAATCCTTAAAAACATTCAAAAGCCAAATCATTTAATAAAAGGCAAAGATACAAAAAGCGAAAACATTTCAAAACTCTTAAAATTCAAATCACATTAAAAGACATGATTCAAAACATATCTCCTTCTTCTAGTCAAATCTAAAACTCCAAATTTGTCCTCATGATAGAGCTAAGTTTTATTGGGGTATGGTAGGCTAGTAGATTAGAAAAGGAGAATTAAAAAATCTTTTAGTGATACCTAAATTCTCATGCAAGTACCCATACTTTGTAGTAAATAGATGACTCTATAAGGGGTCTTCAAGAATAGGGAACACATCATAGGAAGGTATGTCCATTTTAATTTTCTTGTACCAATCTACCGTCATGAATTTATCTTAGTTTCACACTTATTTGCCTACAAATGTTAGTCTATATAATGAATAGGTTTTCTGTGTACATTGATGATCACTAGTCACTTAGTGTCTTCTCATGTCCTTAGTATGCCTCCTATCTCCTAAGGTCTTCTCATAAGATGCCTAAGTTATGACTTTTACATTATTTTTTTCACTCCTTACATTCTTCATATTTCCTCTTGAGAAATATTATTTTGTTCACTGATCACTCCCCTAGGGATTCCATTTTTGATCTGCATTATAATACCATGGATAGGACCTAGCCTTCCTCACAAATTACCACAATTTCACACTCTTATTAACAACGTCCCTTATTACCATATTTTCACATTAAATTCCACCTCATTGATGTTCCTTTTTATGAGTTATAATGTAAGACCATGGATAGGACCTAGCCTTCCTCATAGAAGTTTAGCCAAGTCACAATCAAAATTACTTATGTCAAATATGAGATAATATGTGATTGATTATGAAGTTACACGTCATTGACATACTTCCCATCTTGATTTAGTATGTTTTATGCTTATGTCATTTCTCTTTCATTTTTTATTTTCTTATTTTTTGATTGCATGTGAGAATCCAATCATTTCTTGAATTTTTCATACTTCCTAGCTTGAATTAGTGTGATAAATTTAAGACCAAATTTTGCCAATTTTTTTTCTCTTATACTTCCCCATGTGGTTTAGTATGATTGAATAAACTTGATTTATTTTTATACCATTTTTGTCATTTTTTATGACTACCATTTTATTACATTATTTTCTTACTTCTCAACATGATTTAGTGTGATTTTACTTTTTTTAATTTGGTGCCAATAATTTTTTTGTTTTAAAAACAAAACCTTTTTACCATCTTGTTTACCATTCTTTGGTTTCTTATACTTAGTCATTTTCTTGTCATTACACATTTCCCAACTTGAAATAGTGTGTAGTACTTTTTTGATTAATTATATTTTACCAAGTTTTTTTGTCTATTTCTTTTTAACCATGCATGTGTCCTACATAATGCTAAAAAAAAAACCACAACTCATATATTTCCTATAGCATATATAATAAAAACTAACTACATGGGCTAGAAATAAATATATTGAAGCATAAACAACCAACAACCATAATACAAACACATATAATCAGCATTCAAATGACCAAAAAGAGTCTATATATATATATATATATATATATATATATATATATATATACACATATATATATATATATATATATATATATATATATATATATATATATCATGAGTTTTAATACAATAATACAACCATATACAAAACTCCAACTCTATGGTTGAGCTGCATCCTTCTTATCTCGTGGCCTAGCCACATTGCCCATAGATACCTCAGTCTAACTCCTCTAATAAAACACTGTAAAGAAGCTATCTAATATCTCAATATTGATACCTACCCATATAGATGATCCACCTGAGCCTTTACCTATGCCAACTAGGTTAGGGTTGCTAGATGTGTAGCTCTCTCCTGGGCTTGTACCTATCCCATCTATGTCATGATAGTTAGATGTGTAGCTCTCTCATCATCCAAGGCTTATCATGTCTATGCATCTCCTACACCCACCCCTATCAATGGTTACATTCCCTTATTGTGTGATAATAACTACCTCACAGCCTCTCCCTCTAGTCTAAACTAATTTGTCTAAGCTGGGGTAGATGGTACTATGGGATCCTCTTGTGCAGTAGGGTTGTATGGCATCAACACCTCATTTAGGACATCATGGAGTTATCCCCTCACTAAGGACACCCATATAGTTTTCTCCTCCTATAAAATAACTAAAAAAACTAAACCAAATAGATATTAGATCACTGATATATCTCAAAATCTATCTATATTTAGTCTATCTTAAATAACTTAAAGCAAAACTTTAACTATCTTTTTACTTAGTTGTGTGTTGGATACCACTATCTTTCCATATTCATGATTTTCAATCATGGTATCCCCATCCACACATCCTCTAAGAACCTCATATGTCAGTCACCACCCAAAAATAAACCCTAGAGTCTCCACTCATGCCCATCTTAGGTTATGCCTGAGTGGTCTCTCTATCACCCAACTTTGCCCTGGCCCATCTAGTGGGTCATCTAATATGTCTACTATCTCTGCTCTATTTTGCCTCCATCAACATCATATCCAAAAATATCACTACTCCTCTTGATATACATCTTATGGTGGTACCTCTAGTACTCTTACCTCTACATCCATCTCATCTCGCTCTATTGCCTATCATGCTTGACTAGTCCATAGTCTCTCACAACATAGTCTGAGCTATGGCCTCACAACTAGTGGTCCTAATCCTCTTCTCCCATACATCTCTCTCATGTGTTGGGCCCAAAACATGGGCACCACTATCAACATCATTGGGTGAGTCTATCCCATATTCCCTAGTACATGTGCCACTAGATGCAGCTCCATCTACTAAGTATAGTACCCTATCACCTCTAATTGTACCAAAGTTGGTGAAACTATCTCCTAGCTAGGCCATATCGTAGCAATGTGCCCATAAGGATGCCATACAATATCTACTTGTCTCATCATCTGTATCACTTACACATGGGATATGGCTCATGCTACCTATTCTTATCTCCAACTCTAAACTTGAGGTAACCTATCATCAACTGCAAGAGGAAACCCAACTAGTTGATACATGGGAAACCTCTTATATATCCATGTTGTCAATAATATAATTGATACTATAGACTTATATCCAATGGATATCATTCTATATATGTCATGCATGAGTTGTACCCAGATGATAGATCCCAAGTCATATGCTACCCTCTACTCTAATATCATATGGCTTAAGGCTATCACAAATAGTGGTACCTTGTCATCCAACTTGTGACATAGAACTCATGTTTTAAAAAGTTATATCATATCCTTCTAGATGTCCATAATCTATGGCATATATACATCAAACATACTCACTCTCAATCTAGGGTATATCCTCTCTAATCTTGTCACCCATATGGCTAAATCTCTCCTTTCTTACTAAAAATCTGGAACTCTTGTAACCATGGGTGTATCTACTATGGGTAATCCCAAAATGTCATGCACATCCTCTAAATTTATACCCACCTCTATGGTATCTCCCTCTACATCCCACCGAAACATATTAGTCAACCATTATAAGGATTTCAGGAACATGACTACAAATCTGAACTCAAAGGCATAATATACATGTCTACTATGTCTCTTATGCCTAATGAGATCAATATATCTCTATCCTTAATAGAAAATCATTCCAATAAGTTTGGGAGCCATGATGTGTCCACTAAACACCAAAACCTTGGTCATCCCCAAAATCATAAACTAATAAAATATGTATTAGATCCTTCATGTCATTTATAATCAAAATACATTCTTTTTAAATTCTAAACAAAAATAAGCCTAAATTGTTTTAATTTGTTTATTCTTATCAATTAGATTTATTATTATACTACTCATCCCTTTTAATCCTCACTCAGTCATTCTGAGCCCTTCTAGAACTCTTTTGGCCTATTACATGCATTTCCATACTATTTTGATCCCTTAGTCAAACACTAGTTTGACCAAAATTTCTTGATTTTAACCCAGTTGAATTACCAAAGTAAGTCAATGCCTCTATTTTTCCCCACTTAATACTAAGTTATTATAGTAGAATTTTTTACTAGGTCAGAAACAATGTACTAATTCAATAATATGTAAAACACACTAGGTCGGCACATACCTACTAGATCGACAGTGTGGACTTTACCAATTTTTAGGCTACTAGGTCGACTGGGTTAACTTAGTTGTTTTTACCTACTGACCACTTACATTTTACAAAATAAATGCCTTCTGATAGTTATTTTCCCAAACCCTTCTAATCCATTTTCCTAAATGGTTTTTACTACACTTAGTATATATTTTGGGTTCATTTTGATGTCTGGAAATGCTTTAAATTACAAATTTCTAAAAAAATGTTTAAATTTAATAAAATATTCAAAAACTAACTTGAGATTATTAGTTGCTTACCTATGGTGCACCTGCTATTGCCGCTAGGGGTCCCTCTCATCTAGCCTATCATCTCCTTTACATCTTAGCTTGTTTGGTCTCTTCGAGTTCTTTTTTTATCCTTCACAAGTCAAAAATTCCAAATTATTCCCCTTTGACTCTATCTAAAATCATTTTTCAAAATTATTAACCTTTTCAAATATTGTTTGTCAGATTCCTTATCTTATTTATATCTTTGTTTATACTAATCCATTTTTTGAATTATAAAATGTTCTAGAATTGTGATGATGTAGAGAACCTTTTCCACTACTATATGCCTATCTTCCAAAACTTTCAATTTTTGGCTATTTTATACACTAATATCTATAGGTTTGCATAATGTTCTTCACAATTAGATGCCTTCACTTCTATTGTAGTCTAATTATTTATCTACAACACTATGGTAAGTAAAGGTACATGTTTTTCAATTATGTCCTTTCATTTATCTTATTTGCCACTTATTGCACTTTACTTAGCATCAGTGTTATGTGTTATCATGTTCTATTTCCTAAAGCACCATCCCGTGTTTCACTTATGTGACACATGATGAGCTTAGAGTGGGGCATATGTATACACATAATATTTTCAAACTTTTATCAATTACTGACACTTTGTATCTTGCAAGAACCCATCGAGTATCAATCTCTTTGAGTGTACACCTTAAAGGGTGCACCAAAAAAGGGGTGGGTAGACCATTGGTGCTTTGTAAGATTATTTTCCCTTTTTCCACTTGTTATCTACACACTTGTCTCCTAAAAACCTTATCCTTGAGCTTGTTCTTCTCTGTTATACCCTCTCTAGTTATTTTCCACATTTTATCCTCCTTTTCCTCACCTTAATCCCCTTTTGTCAGTCTATTGTACTATGTTGATTAGGTCAACCCTATACAATTTTGGGTGATTTTCACTTAGGAATTAGTTTAGCTCTTAGCTAACCTAGATCATGACCTAGTGAATAATTAACCAAAATTATGCTAGGTCAATTGGGTCAACCCTATCGACAAAGATTTTTGGAAAGGTTTAGGGTCAAATCCATCTATATATGCAAGTTCATTTTGCCATTATTTAGAGAAGGGAAGAAGAAGTAAGAGCTATTGTGCATCTAATTATTAACCATTCTACTTCAGGAGTAAGCTTAGGGTTTCATACTTTTTTTAGAGATACAGATCTTGTCTTGTGGAGAAGTCTTTTAGATGCATTGATAGGTTTTGTAGCCTAGATCTAATTTTTATTTTTCATTCAAACATATCACAATAACCTTGTACGAAGCACCTTGGTCAAGGAAAATATTGAGGCTTGGTAGGTCCATCTTCAAAGGTAAGTATTCCTAAATTTATTCCTCTTTTGTAAGAGTAAATAGATATGCATTTATACTTCTCGTCCATGCATTAGGATTCTATATTGATGTGAGTATATGTCTTTTATGCATGTTTACTTTTATTATTTAAAAACCCCATTTTGTGCCACAAGCTTTGGTGGGAACTAGATTATATTTACTTTACTTGTTATTAGTTTAGTGATATATCAAAACATAGGACTTCCTTACAGTTATTGCATGATTTTTTTTATTGAAAGCTTTGGAACCCTCCCTATCATGGTGTATTTCAATAAGGGATCCCCTAATCAGGTTTATTAGATGCCCAAATTGGTCATGTTGTTTCTTAATAAATGTGCTCCCAGTTGGAAGTGTATGGTATGATCTATCTTCTTTGAGCTAAGATTGATTTATAGACATGATGCATTTCTAATTACATAAACTTATAATGTTGTCACTATCATTTACAACTTTATCTACTACTAGAACTATAGTTGGGACCAAAGTGGATATTGAACTTTCTGTTAATCCTAAAATAAATTGGATATCTAATTTAGATAATATATTTGACCTTTGTTTAGATGAGGTGATTAAAAATCCTGTTAAATTGCCTTAGTACCATATTTCTTTTTACTGCTCTTTTAGAAATGTTTGATCTTGGATGAAGAGCTTTTTGAAAATGTGTATTTTTGGGTGATGGTTTGAAATCATATAATATTTTGATATGTGGATTAGATGATGTTTGAGTCAATATTGGATGTTGATCAAAAATAGATATTTGATCAAAAGTCATTGTTTGGTGGATAATAGATGAAAGGTTATCATTTTGATTTGGAAATGAGATGGTTTGATTTGGATTCAGAGAGACATCTTGAAATATTTGTAAAGTTTGCTTTTCAAATATATATAGATGTGGGTTATTTCTTATGTATTTGATATCTACCATCTCTTGACTGGTGAGATGAGGAATATTGGAATTGTAGCTAATGGGTGGGGGATTTGATTGGAAAGAAGGATTACTAGTGATAGAATCGTATTGTTATGGAAAGATTTGATATTCACTAGTAACGAATTATGTTAAAGAAGTGGCTTGATTTTGGAAGAATTGGTTTGTTAGATTTGTGAATGTGTGAGGATTGGTGAGGAAGTTTGGGTTTGAGTTTCTGGGTGAAATAGATGCAAAATCAAATGATTAATTTTGATTATTGTAGAAAGGTTGATTTTGATGGGGATATAAATTGAAAGATTGATTTGGATGGAATATATTTGGACTTGACTAGATTAGAGTTTGACTAGTGAATGTATTTTGGTACATATGAGTATTATAAAAGTATGGTGAAGATGGACTAAAACTTTGAGTTATGGTGACGTTATGATTATAACCATATGGGTCTATGTACATAATTTGATTTGTATTGGGTGGCATATGATAGTTGGATGGAGTATGATTAAAATAATAATTTAGAGAATTTTTATTATTATACTCATGAAATTGATTTGACATAATTCTTGAATTAAATATATGATATTTCTCCATGGGTAAACATGAATAGGAAATTGATTGGTTATGTTGTGGATTGAATTCGTTGTTTGGGAAGTTTGAATAAATATATCTATGTTTTGACATAGTTCATTGAGGTTTGAGTTTGAATACATATTTAAACTCAAATTTTGATTGGATTGATATTTGACTTGATTTAAGTGTAAATTTGAACCAAATTAGTTGGAATAAACTCTAGATTATAGTATGAATTAATTGAATTATGATTCAGGATGAAATAGGTTATGTTGTGGTTCTAAGATGCCATGTTTCTTACAACGGATGAAAATATTGACAAATAACTAAAAATAAATGACTAAAAGTTTGATTAAAGGACTCCATAAACAAGATATGTGTTAAACAAAAAAATTCAATAAACAAAACTTCTATTCTAAACAAATAAGAAATTTACATATGAAAGGTGAAAACTAGAATGAAGGGTTGTAAAAAACTATTAGGCCTTCCATTGTCACTTACTCATTTGTGCTCTTAGTTATGGCCTTATATTTCAAGTCACTAACCATGGAGGATCATTTCATTCCCATGGCCCATTGAGTCTAGTTTTAAGGGTGTGTAGAGATTTGTTTCTTGGTGTTAACTGTTAATTGATGCACCAAAGTTGAATGACAAAAAGGCTTATCCTAGGCTTAAGGTTTAAATAATCTTATCTAGGGGGAAATCATAGAAGAAATTGATAAATTAGATGCACACTATTGGGTCTTATCTCAAAGTACCCAGCATAGTTGTAGGGGTCTTAGTGTGTTTATAATCAATGATATTGAATTTCTAGTCAACTATTGAAATGTTGGGTATTAGAGCATAAAATACCCTCACATCACGGTGTTCTTAAAATACACAACTGCTTAGGTAATTGAAATAGTTGGATCTTGATTTATATGCCCTACCAGTAAATGAGGTTTGGCTTACTATGTGGTGGTGAAATACATGGTCAATAGAGCCCCCAAAAAAAGAAAAATAAAATTAGATACCCATTTTTTTCCAATTTTTATCACCAATTTAATGCTAGGGAAAGAACATACATGGATATTGCTTAGGTAATATAGATAATTATTGAAACATTTCTAATTTTTTAGTATTATTACCAATGTAATGCCAAGAAAAGAGCATACACAAATTTTACAACCAAAAACAAAAATACTGAAATAAAAAGTGATGTAATTATTAATAATTTTGAAAATAAAAAAGAAAAATGTTAGTAACAAGAAAATTGGCTTTTATTGATTCTTTTTTTTATCCTCTTTAGCAAACATTCTGCAAACAAGTTATTAAAATTCTTGCTTTGGCTAGAAATGAGGTAACTTGAAATAGAACAAGTGAAAAAACATTAATAAAACTATAAAAAAAAAGCTTAAAAACATCTCTTTGTTACAATAATGTTGTTACATAGATTAGAAAAGCAAAATTGAAATAAAAATAATGTAAGAAAAATGCAAAAAATAAAAAATAAAATAACTTGTGCTTACAAGATGATTTCACTACTAAGTGCAATGATTTTGCTGCCAACAATGATGAATTCACTACGAAAAGAGACAATTTCACTATAGAAAACATGATTTCTCTACAGGAAAAGACAATTTCACTCCAAAAAACATGATTTTGCTGCTGAAAAATACAATTTCACTATAGGAAATGATAATTTTATAATTTTTGACAAAAATGTTGTAGATAATGACAAAATCATTACATCCAAAAACAAACACCACTAACATGCAAATAAAATATAAAACATAGAAAAAAGTAATAAAATAGGATAATTTCATTGTTATGGTCTATAGTTTCACTATTAAATCTCTTAAATTCATTGTTATGTAGAGGAGCGCACACAGCCGAATAGAAAACAACTTATGGTAACTTGTAGCTTGTAGAACACTAAGAAAATCAAAATATTAACATAAAATGCAAACATAAACAACAAAAACCAAAAGAGAAATGATATCTAAGTGAAAAAATGATGATCAAAATATAAAAATGTGGGAAAGATCCCATCGAGTGTGCATAAATGTATGAAATAAATTTAGACATGAAAATAAAGTAAACTAATCCTAATCTAATTTAAAATTTAACTATGTTAGAGAAACAAACAAATAAAACAACAATCAGAAATTTTACACTTTAAATGCACAAGATTTTTCCATTACGATATAAATTTTATTTTCTCTTTAAAATATGTGACTAATGAGTCCTCACCAATGAGGATAAAGACATTTTCAAAATGGTTGAGAAAAGAGTGGGGTTGGTTAGCTGACTTAGCAAGACTAAGTCAGTTTGATTGACAACTCAGGGGATGAGTCATGAGAAGTAGAGAATTTTATGGATTTGGTTAGGATAAGGGAGAAAAAGGTAGGAGATGTTTTGATGAGGTGGAAAATCTAAATTTTATTATTTAAAATAAGGATTTAAAGGTGCATAATTGACTTATTCAATATTTTGAATTATTCAATAATTTGAATTTGGGAGGAAATATCATTTATTAATTTAAGAAGAATTATTAAATAGATTTAGGTGCATTTCGACACTAAATGAAATTTAGGTGTATACAATTTAATGTTTTCTTGGATCATACATTGAAATAACCCATTCTTCATTGACCTCCAAATACATGTTGATTGCATGCATCAATGTGAAAGTAGCATGTTTTATGTTTTGTCTAGGATCCTAAATTTCACTAGGTTGAGACTCTAAGCCTATCAAAGATGTTAACAAATCTTGAGCTCTTCAATCCAACCTACTCTCAAATGGCCACATGAATTTTAGGTTCTTTGGCACCAATGCCATACACCTACCTCACTACCATTGTTGGTCACATCATTTTCCTTGGAAACAATCACTTGATTTGGTTGCTATTATTTGTTTTGATTTGGAATTAGTGTTAAAACCCTCCATCAACTAGTATATGACTATGTAGCTATTTTCCTCACCAGATGATCTCTATTATTTTTTGTGGTCTTCACACCAATCCTTGGCTCCAAATCAACAAAAATAAGTGACAATCAAAATTTAAGCAATTGTAATTGGTTTTTAGAAAAGAATTAGACATTTTTGGTGACAACTATCCCTCAACATAATGGCCTTACCTTACGGTTGACCTCCACTACTAGTGTTCTCTCTATGCTTGGTATCCACAGAATATTACACCAAAACATTTAATCTACCTCCACCATTTGGCCTTTGATAAAATTTTATCCCTGTTGGGTTCAACACCATCCATTGTTTTGCCACTATTTCACTTCTCTAACCAATAACTATTCCCAATGAGCCTGTAGATTTAACAAACTTCCCACATGTTTTTTATAAAGAAAAAATTTTATAATTTTTATTTAATTGAAAATTTTAACCTTTTTTAAAATATAAATAAATATTTTTCCATAAAACCATTTATCCCTACTCTTATTCATCCCTACTCCATCCATAGTATATCCATTCCATCCATTACCATTCCCATCCTTAATGCTAGAACAAGTTTTCCTTTTGCTAATAAATCTTGTATATAATCTAGGAATCCACAAAAAATCAAAAAATATTAATAAATTTCAAAAATACAAAACAAAATTAAAAATCCTTGTTCTTAGTTAGGTAACCTAGTCATCTTTTACAAAGGTTCTTTAATGGATGGTCTACATTGTTAAAGATCTGAAATGCTAAAGGGTTATAATCTAGCCAAGGACATCCAAAAATACATTTTATTACTTGTTTTTATAGTCATTTTCTTAATTATTTATATAATAATTTACTTTCTTGTACATCTTGGGTGTTTACTTGCTTCTGTAGTGTTTGTTTGCTTTCTTTTTTTACTTTACTTACATGGTTTTCATTATTGCAAATAATTATTTTTATCCTTTTTCATTTTTATTTTATGTGTCTAGATCATTATGCATTAAAAATGGTGTAATTATCATATTATATATCATGATGCACTAAGTCTTGTACTTGTGACACTATCAGTCCTTACATGTATAACATAATAGATATGTGTTTTTTCCATACCATTGATGCATATTGTTTTACGCTATATCAAATAAAGGTTGATCAAC
Organism: Torreya grandis; assembly: GCA_037957365.1. NCBI lineage: Eukaryota > Viridiplantae > Streptophyta > Pinopsida > Cupressales > Taxaceae > Torreya > Torreya grandis. Next base: position 532,191 of record JARHVA010000235.1, on the reverse strand, counting down.
TCTTATCAATTATAATGTTAGAAATTTTGTTGGAAATCCAATCAAATAAAATGAATAAAATCAGATATCAAACCATTTTACATCCTTGAATAAAGCATATGCATGTTATATTAGACAAAGTCGTTAGTATTTACTCTTTGCAGGACCCATGATGTGTTGAGAAGATTGGCCCACAAAGCATCTAGAGGTTTTAGTCCATGTCATCTTTCCTACACATCTATAATGGACACTATGTTAATCTTAAATGGCTACATATTTATCTCAAACACCCTTATTAACATTCATAATTTAATAACAAATCACATCAATTTATTTAACCTCATCATTTATATCTAACTAATATTTTCAACATGGTTACATTCTTATTTCTAATACTTTAATTTTAGTGTAAATGAGAGTTTAAATAGAATCCCAAATCAAAAAATATGCCCTCTAGAATATGGCCACTATAAGTGCAAAACAAATTCACCACTATGCTAAATGAATTTTCCATTATGTTGAATGAATTCATCATTTGATAACGAAATAACTATTTGCTAATAAATTCACCACTATCTTCAAAAAATTATCCATAATCAATGACAAATTTGTCATTATAAGAATGGTGAATTCATTTTCCTCTCATTTTCTAAGTGTTTCAATGCAAAAAACTAAATTAGTTTCACCATACATCCCATAATCCCCTCTATCTTCCATCCATATATCAAATCTATGTTATCTAATCATGTGAAAAATTATCATTAATGCATGCAGTTAATCAAATTATTTGCTTATAATTTCACATTAATAATCCCCAATCATTTTTTAATCTTTCTATTCAATCTCCCATACCTATCGATTGGGACCAAAAAAATCATAATGTTCATCATTTATCCATCAATTACTTAGTCAAATAATTAATCAAGGAATTAGTCAGCCAATCTAAGCTTGCAACTATTTAACAGGATATCTCATTCCCATAATCTGATCCTTTTGTATATCATTATTTAAGGGGAACCTCAACGTGTGTAGCTTATCTCAGGATATATCATTCTCACAATTCTCTCCTTTTATATATTGTTGCTCGAGGCACTTCAAAGCATGTAACTTATCTCAAGGTATATCACTCTCAATCCACTCCTTGAATATATCATTTCTTGGGGAAAAATAAATCCATCATCACAATGAATCATAATGTGAAAACATTAATTAGAGTAGGTTAATAACATCTATGGGTTAATCTTATTCAACTATTTCACAAATCTATTTCCACATTAGGAGTATGTGCACAGAGTTGTGGGATAATTCTTTGGACATAACCCACTATGTGTATGCATTATAACATAATGTGTACATATTATTTTTATAGTGTGTGTGTTATGGCTCAGGATTCCCATGCCACAATGCATATTCATTATAAAAATAACACATATGCATTATGTTAACTTATAGATATGTGTACGTGTTATTGGAATGCATACATATTCTTATAAGTTAACATAACACGTACGCATTTCTTAAACTATAAAACAAAAAAAACCTTGACCTCTATCATTTTTTCCTACTTCACAATCACATTTTGGTGCTTCCCATTTGTGTTTTGGCTTACAAATATTCATTTTACCCTCTAGATCATGTTTTGGCCTGTAGATCTTCCTTTTAGCTTCCATTTGCAAGATCGATGATGTCATTATGAAAAAGAGGTAGGTTTTTTGTAGATTAAATCAAATGTTTTGATTTTTTTTTAATTTTTTGTGAAAGTGAATTGCATAGTTTATTTTTTTATTTTTATCCATTAGGTTGGCATGTTATGCCTAACCCTCTGCCTAATCCTCTACCTAACCCTCCTAACCCTACACCTAACCCTCCTATAGTTCCCTTAAATCCCCTAGGTAGTCAGGAGGATATATTTTCTCACATAGTGGAGAATAAAATTGAAATTGAGTAGATAATTAAGAGAATGAGGGAGCCCACTTCGATGTATACCCACCACACCTATTTGGCCAATAACCTAGAGTTAGTATTAGGTCAAGTTGACTCAATAATGAGTCAAATTGATAGATGTAGGGCTTAATATGCTAACAAACTATTAGCATCTAAGGTGAAGCTAAAAAATATAATAAAAGATAAACATTTTTCCTTATTTATCAATCAAACCACCAATGCCTCATTTCCCATAATGACCAAACGTTTCCAAATCAACCAATGCCAACATGATTTGATTAAAACCAATTTTTAGGAGTGATGGTGGATGGTGTTTGACTATCCCCTTGTAATAACAATGAGGTCCCTTTGTAATTTTTAAATAAAATCTATTCTGAGTTTGTCCTCAATCAAATATTAAACTACTTTGACTATGGTGAGTTTTAGGGCCAATGGAAAGGCTCTACATAGGATCAACCAGGTGCACATCATGCACCTAATCAACCTTTAAGGATCCCTACCTAAAAGCCACTTCATCTAGAGATTCCCTCTATGGTGACAGAGGTTGTGGAGATAAACACTTTGTATGCTCTTAGTGTACTTACTGATATACTCATTCATCATATGAGTAGACTTTCAGAGATAGATGCTCGAGATACTCTAGCTAGTGGTCATACCTAACCCCACCCATGTAAATGTTGTGGTGATATATGTACTGGACCTTGAAATGATGATGATGGAACTTCAAGGGGATTGGAGGATATGCTCTTGACTAATTATTTGTTGGCACACACATTTGGTTTGGATACGTTGGGAGTCTCTACACACATGCAAGTATCTTTTATATAAATTTAATGTTAAAATTTTAAGTTATATTTACAAATTAAAAATGTAAAAATTAATTTACATGTTTAAGTTTAATAATATATAAGTATTTTTTTGTGTTCTAGGAGGGGACGTTGCCTTTGACATCACAACTAGGCAGTGGTCCAATCCCTACTACATCTATTCATGTCAGTACAACACCATATACATTTATAGAGGTAAAATTTCAAGTGAATCTTATATACTCTATATGTACATTCTTACGCCTTAATTGCATCATTGGTAGATTTTATGTAAGAAAATATAAAATACCTAATATAATCTTGGTGGACTTTTTATTATTTGATGAATTAACATGGATTGTCATAACTCATTAGAAACTCATCCTCCATCTCAACTATGTTTTTAATAGCCAAAATAGTGAGTTGAACATTTACTTGATATCCCATTATATGTAGTTCCCATAGTGGGTCAATAATAATCAGTAGGATTGGATGTATAGATATATAGAATTCATTTGATAAAATTTATTTGGTATAATATATTTCTATTTATTTCCCAATCGAGCATAACATGTCTTCATCAATATGCACACCACTCCTTTATTTTGAATACTGGCCTCATATCTAGGCACTTGATTCTTTGTTATCCTAATCACATATATTGGTTCAATCTCTGTGATTGATATCCAAAATGGTCATAGCTATCAATTCATTTCCCATTTTGATTCCATTTGAGCATGATAATTTCATCTCTATATATAGAGTTATAAATTTAGATGGCATAGCCTCTTGATCCCATTGTACCTAGTTAATTATATTGGTTTATTAAGAGAGTGTCCATTATATCCCATTGGTTTTTGGGGAGAGCATCGACTATAAATTAGAGCCTATATGTATATGGCATAGGCCTTGTGACCATATACAAATAGGATACCTCAACCCCATATAGATAGATGGGGTTGAGTAGTTTTTTACCACCACCTACTGAGGGGGCCTAAAGACCTATATCTAGTTAGGAGAGAGGTCCTATCTATATCCATGAAATTTTTTCATTCGAGTGACATGTTGAATCTATAAGACTATAACACCTTTCATATTAGGAAATTACCCCTAAAATGAATATTGAGTGTCGATAAGACTAGAGCACCCTTTGTTGACCTCAACCTACTTGCATTGTATGCATATATACCTTCCCTTACAAAAATTGAGGGAAATCTAAGGATAAATAGTCAACCTAATGTCACCTATAGGGAAACCAAAATCATGTACTTGTAAAGAAGACTATCTACTCACTCTTATCTCTACAATATTTAGTTTTATTTTCTATATGTTTCTTTAGATTTTGATGAGACCTATTTTATAAGGTTCTAGACACTCTTAGAAGGATCAAGTATAGATGTCCCCCATAAAATCAACCTATCACTCTAGGTGTCTTAACTTAATTAAAACTCATTTTAGAAACTTCTCAACAAACACCTATACAAGTTACTTGTCTTATCACAATGATTATTTCTAAGGGCATTTTGATCACACCAATACTCATAGGACTATCCTCAACTATACCAACTCATTATCTTAAGATAATTATGCCTAATGACTAAGTAATCAAGTAAAGATCCAAAATACACCTTAATAAATCTATACAAGCATCTAAACTAGTGTATATAAGTACATATCAAGGATATTTCAACACTAACTTGCATTTAATGACTTAATTTCACAAAATTCACTCAAAAATATCCCTTGTTGTCTTGTCATTTTCCCTCATGAAACTAACATTTCTTACCTTTAGTATGGTGTTACAAGTCACATGTTGTGCATATCCACTTATCACATTCATGCTTCCCATGACCTCATTAGATTTTTTTCATATCTTATGCAAGACTAAGTTTATTAGCAACTTGTTTAATTAATTAATTTCCCAACTTATTAATTATTAGCTTGTTTGTTTAGTTGGATTAGGGTGGACACTCCTCCATCATTGCAAGTTGAGATAGACTCGAGAATTGTTTCTAAAATGTCATCTACATACGCACTCACTGAGGTATGTATATTCACTTTTAATTTTGAATTATAATTTAGTACTTTTGTTTTAATAATTTTACTATATACTTTGGCAAATATAACTTATGTGCATGAACGTATTATGTATGTAGGCATATCATGTGACATTTGATAGTCTAATTTAGATGACTACTATCATAACTCCTCATGTTTCTTCATCATTTGACATGCCTATTCATGTAGCTAAACTTGGTGTTGACCCAGTCAAGCATTAATAACAAATTGAGGAGGACCATGAGATTGCGCTAAGTTCATGTTTAAATGATTTTATTATTATAGTTTAAAACATGAGTATATTAACTTGGTTTTATGTATACTTGTTAATTTTACAATAATTTTTATATTTGAATAGGTTTAGATACAAGTGAGCTATGATCATAGTACCCATAGTTGAAACTTGGAGCAATCCAAGGCATTCAGGATATCTCCATCTATAAGCAGGGCATCCCAAGGAGAGTCTTCTTCGAAGAAGGCAAAGAGAGGGAGACTTTTTGATTATTAGGATGTTGTATATGATGTAATTTATTTTATGCCTATATGGCAATATATGAATTTTTGGCATTGTACATGCATATATGATGTATTCACCTAACATTAGATATTATGTTATTAGACATGATGTAGTTTTTTGTATGCCTATATGGTAATGCATGTATTATTGACATTGTATGCCTATATATGGAATTAATACATGCCATTCTTATTTTGTACATGAATATTTTAGAAAACTAATGAATTAAATCTTGTTTGAATCACTTGTTTTTAGAGTAATATAAATGATTAGCTTTGAAGTATTCTTAAGGATTACAAATGTTATGATATTGAGAATAACATGTTAGGATAATGTTGTAAATCAACCCTTGTAAGAAATTAATAATATCAATGATTACATTTGAATTATGTTTGTATGTTGATGTATAGGTATGGAGGAAAAGTATATAAAAACATCATTAGTTTTGTTTTAAACCCAATTGATGGCATTCACTTGTTATGGTTTGATTTGAATCTTCTTTCACAAAATAGCTCCTCTTTTGCTTCTTTGGACTTAAAATAGCTTATTACACCTAGTACTTGTTGATTTTAATCTTAGTATAACCTCCTTTATGGGATTGACCTATGTCCATACATCATTTACCTCATTTCATTCATGTCTCATTCAAAAATTTCATCTCAATCTCTTTCTAGTTTCTTCCTAGGCACCTTCTTTGGGTCTCAAGGACCAAATATTGGTCTTTGTTTCAAGAGCTCAACCTTTTATCACATATGGTATTATATGATCATAAAATACCTAGTATAACCCCCTTTAATTAATCAAACAATAGCCTAATCTCATTCCACACCTTATGGACACAATGATCTCTCAAGGCTTGTAGCCATTTTTTACTATATTTTACCTTGTACAAAAATGTTTTGATTTCTCAAGAGATTATAATGGCATTTATAAGTAAACTCTACTCTTTTTCATGTCTATGTCAAATTTCTTATCCCAACTCCACCTCTAATTATCACTTCCTTCATTAGCCTACCCTCATTTAGGTCTAATTAGCCTTATTCCAAACCCTTAGTCCTAAAATCCATACACATCCATAAAATCTCAGGTTAAAACCTTTTTGTTCACCTTTTACAAGTATATGGGAGCAATATTACAAAGTTTCATTAAATTCCCATGTTAAATCTCTCAAAAATACCCAAAACTTGCTAATCTAGCATTTCTCATGCCCTGTGCATACTCTCAAAAGGACCGATTTGACCTTTCCACTGATATTAGTTTCTTTAAAACATGATCATGACATATAAAACATCTCATAACACCTTTCTAATGATCAAAAACCCAACTTTGCCTTTATGCCTTTAAGACTATCTATGGGGATTTAAGCCTACTTGTGGGGATTGCCTGATGTTTGGAGTGTGAACATCCTTTAAATGTGTTTAATAGGTTTAAAACAATATTAAAATACTTATCTATACTTTTAACCCTCAAACACACCTTAAAGTTCCAAAAATTATGCTTGCATGAATAGTGACCATTATGAGACATGGAGGGGACTATGATAAAACAATAAGAAATTATACTTTTAATATGACCTTACCAAGATTATATATGGTATATTAGGTCATTAATACCAATATTACCAAGTTTCAAGTTATTTTTATATGTACTTTTTCCTATAGACCCTTTTTACCACAATTTACCATGAGTTGCCTACATGCTTCATGCCAACACTTGTCTTTCGTAAAAAATTTGTAAAAAAATCCTAAATTTGATCACTTATATAGTATAATATAAGTTTAAAACATTAAATTATATGTTTTTAATATCTCTCCAAGGCCTAAATTGCTTCTTGGCATCTAGAACTGATAAAATTTCTAGAAATCTCCAATGGCTACCTTTTTTACTACAAGAGGAGTGTGTTAAAATAATAGGCACTTTCACTCTTTCTAGGATATTTATGATGGAATTGGATTTTTTTATGTCATGGATACCATTCTTACCAAATTTTGTGCTTTGACTCAACATGTAGATGCCCCAAACTGACTAATTTCTCCAAGGCAAGCTCCATTATTAACCATAATTTGACATAGGGTTGACTATACTAAAATAGTGACTATTTTACATTATAAAAAATCCAAAAAAATATATTTAATTGGTATATTATTTTATAATTATCCTCTCCACCAAATTTTGTGATTAGAGCCGACATATTTTGGCCTGTAGACCCAATTTGGCAAAAGCTAGTGACACATGTCTACTTGGTCAAATTTCACAAATGAGTCATCATCCTATTTTGCCTTAGTTTATGATGAATATAATTGATCATAATTATAAAACTCATCATTACAACTGGTGTAAATTTACTTGATGACTTGATGCTTGTAGTCATTTCACTAGTATTGACTAGGCACAACCCCTTGGGTTCTAAGGACCAAATCTCACTTTAGGTTTCAAGAGTAAAATAAAAATTATTGAATGGTATTAAATGTTAAAAACATGCCTACTCAAACCTATTTCAAGTTTCCAAACCTAATTCACCTTTCAATACTTCTCCTAAGGTGTTCACTATCCTTCACACTATGTAGCCCATTAGGTCTCTAGGACCATTCCTTAGTTTAAACTACTTAGAATAAAAATTCATTAAATCAATGATTTTAAGTGATCATTACACACTTGTCTAAACCCTTCTCAAGTGACCAAAAAAATTTTTCCATTCCTTATACACCTCAATGTCATACTAATTTTTCTAGACTTGTAGCTCTATTTTCACTACTTTCCCCTTTGTTTGATTAACATGTGTCCTTTCTTGAAGATGTAATAAAACTTTAGGGCACCCTCTACCACCCTTCAATTCCTCAAAAAGTTAAAACACTTTAATCTTCTCCTATTTATCACTTTATTTGATATAAACCCCCAAACTAGGCCTAATTAGGCCTATTATAACCAAAAGTTCTATATCTTGAATGATACAACATTTCAAGGGCTTAAATCCTCACCAGAAGTTCTGTCATAATATCCTCTACCTCCACTAGAAAATTTATCTCTAGGAACATTAGGTGAAAATAAATCACTTAAAATGCATCTAAATATTCAAATTACACATGTTCTAATGACTGTGATACCCAATTCCACCCACAGGTGCATTTTCACTGCTATTTTAGAGCACAAAAACACTAACAACAAATGTTGTCAAAGTTGAAGTTATGGTTCAAGAACTCAATTTTTAGTGCTTGTTATCTAAAAAATGGCACTTCCAAAATATTCTAAGGGGTGGATAACATCTAGTACTAGGTTCTTATCCTCCCATCTAGCCTGGATGACAAACCCACCACCCATTCTGGGCTCAAGAACATCCTTCTCAATACAAGAAAGATGCTGATTTTTAGCCCAACTTCAGGTATGCATATAACCAAAAATGTAAGTCCTATGGAGGAATTGTAATATAAATCATGTGCATAGGAAATCCCTCTAATTTCACCTTTAATATAGTCTAAATCACCTCTAAGATAAATTTGTGGTATAATTTACAGTAAAGGCTCCTAAAATGCAACTTTTTGGCAATGAAGAGACAACTTCTTGACCTCCAACTAGCAACTTTGCCTCTGGAACCAACAGGTGAAAATCCATCACTTCAAACATGTCTAAATAGTAAAAATACATGTGTTTCAATGACCATGACACCTAATTCCTCCATAAGTGCATTTTCACCACTGTTCTAGAGCATGAAAACACTGACAACAAATATTATCAAAGTTGAAGCTACAGTCTGAGAACTCAATTTATGGTGCTAATTGGCTAAAAAATAACACTAAAAACACATATAAAGGGGAATATAATGTCCAAAACTAGGTTCTTGGCCTCCCATATAGCCTGGATGACAAACCCACCACCCATTTTAGGCTCAAGAATGCCCTTCCCAATACAAGAAAGATGTTAATTTTTAGCCTAAATTTAGGCTTGCATAAAACCAAAACTATAAATCATATGGATGAGCCATAAGATATCTCATGTGCAAGAAAAATTCCCCTAATTACACCTTGAATTTAGTTTGAAACACATCTAAGATCAATCTGTGGTAGAAGTTGTAGTAAAGGGTCCTAAAATGCAACTTTTTGGCAGTGAAGAGACAACTTCTTGACCTCCAACTAGCAACTTTGCCTCCAAGACTAGAAAGTATAAATACATCACTTTAAACATGTATAAATAGACAAAGTACATGTGTTTTAATGATTGTGACACCCAATTCCTCAACAAGTGCATTTTCACCACTATTCTAAAGCACATAAACACTGACAATAAATATTGTCAAAGTTGAAGCTACAGTTTAAGAACTCAATATTTGATGCTTGTTGGCTAAAAATTGGCACTTCCAACACATCTAGATGAGTGGATAACATCTAGAACCAATTTATAGGCCTCCCATCTGGCTCGGATGATAAACCCACCACCCATTCCAAGCTCAAAAATGCCCTTCCCAATACAAGAAAGATGTTAATTTTTAGCCTAACTTTAGGAATGCATAAAACCAAAATTGTAACTCATATGGGAGAACCATAAGATCTCTCATGTGCATGGTAAATTCCTATTATTTTACCTTGAATATATTTTGAATCACCTCTAATAGAAATCCATGATAGAATTTGTAGTAAAGGTTCCTAAATGCAACTTTTTGGCAGTGAAGAGACAACTTCTTGACCTCCAACTAGTAACTTTGCCTTCAAGATCGGCAGGTGCAAATCTACCACTTTTATCACATATATATAGGAAAATTACATATGTTACAACAATTGTGACACCCACTTTCACCAGCAAGTGCATTTTCACTACTATTCTGGAGCACAGAAACACTAATAACAAATGTTGTCAAAGGTGAAGTTACAATCCAAGAACTCAATTTTTAGTGCTTGTTGGCTGAAACCTAGCACTAAAAACACATTCATAGGGGTGACTAATGTACATAAATAGGTTATTTTCCTCCCATCTAGCCTGGACAACAAACCCACCACCGATTCTAGGCTCAAGAATGCCCTTCTAAATACAAGAAAGATGTTGATTTTTAGCCTAACTTCAGGCATGCATAAAATCAAAACTATAAGTCATATGAAAGAAATGTAAAATCCTTCATGTGAATGGTAAATTCCTATAATTACACCTTAAATATATTTTGAATGACTTTTAAGAGAAATTAGTGGCAGAAGTTGTAGTAAAGGGTCTTAAAATATAACTTTTTAGTAGTGAAGAGACAACTTCTTAACCTCTAACTAGCAACTTTGCCTCTAGGACTGGCAGGTGCAAATCTAGCACTTATAATGAATCTATATAGGAAAATTACACATTTTTAAACAATTTTGACACCCATTTCCACCTGCAAGTGCATTTTCACTACTATTTTGGAGCATAAAAACACTGACAACAAATGTTGTCAAAGTTGAAGCTACAGTTTAAAAACTCAATTTTTGGTGCTTGTTAGCTAAAAACTGACACTACCAACACATTCACATGGGTATATAACATATATAACTAGGTTATTTACCTCCCGTTTGGCCCTAATGATAAACCCACCACCCATTCTAGGCTCAAAAATGCCCTTCCTAATACAAGAAAGATATTGATTTTTAGCCTAACTTCATGCATGCATAAAACCAAAACTGTAAGTCATATGGAGGAACCATAAGATCCCTCATGTGTGTGATAAATTCCTCTAAATATATCATAAGTCTAATCTAAATCACCTCTAATAGAAATTCATGGCAGAATTTTTAGTAAAGGGTCCTAAAATGTAACTTTTTGGTAGTGAAGAGATAACTTCTTGACCTCCAACTAGTAACTTTGCCTCCAAGACTTGTAGGTGAAAATCCAATTCTTTGAGAACATCTATAAATTAAAATTACACATGTTTCAACAATTATGACACCCACTTCCACCCTCAAGTACATTTTTACTACTATTTTAGAGCACATAAACACTAACAATAAATGTGTTTGGAAGGCTACAAGGAGAAATAAACTTGTCATTATAAATTGTTCATGATCATATAAATGCTAAGTGATTTTATTAATCTTCTCTTAACTTCAATAATATTAAATTATTTACTAACTGTGCCAACCACGTGAAGGTGGAAGTTGATTTGGCACCACTAACCTATAAAAATCTTAGTAAGTAATTAAAGATGAAATTTATGCATGTACTACCTATAAAATCGAAAACATTTGATAAAATTGATTACATCTACATTTTATAAGTCAACATACCTAAACATTTCAATCCAATGAACTACTTGGATCTTTTCTAATCTTGATAGTATCAAGAATAGCTTCATGGTCTAACTCATGAACTTTCCATAGATTCTTGTTTCTTGGCCTCCCATGATATTTTTACAATTAAATATTCATTGCAAGAACCAAATTGAATATTTTAAAATCTTCATATGAGTTTCAAAGTCTTCAAACAACCATACATTTGAATTTTTTATAGGATATCATCGCCAAGTTCTAGTGACTGCCATAGACCTAGTGGGATAATCAATGTTTTCTCTATCTATGATTGGGGAAGACAATTTTTATTTCCATCTACACACCGACATAAGTAATAATATGTTCCCTCTTCATTATCCTCATCTATAATAACTACAAAAAACATGGCATGCATCATAAAAATAATCTTTAATAACATTATGAAGATATATTATGAGAATAAATACTACAAAAAGATTAATCTTCTACCTAGATGTACTAGATTAGATATATGGTCACAGTCATGTGAGGATGTCTTGTTAGTAAGTTACAATACTGGTAGAACCTGATATGTGTTAATTGGAATGAGGTTTATAACTTAGTCATCCACCCACTCTTGTGACTCACACTCATTTCAAATAAAATCTATGCATGTAGAATAAAATCATGCCAAGTGTCACATATGAATAGTCCAAGAACTTGTATTTGAGATACAAAATGAGTGGAGCTCACTTAAACCTATTAGAGTCATACAATCCTCATAGTTTTCAAGTATTTTTCCCCTATTAAACAAAAATATCTATGAAAAATAGAATTTTCTTGAGCACCATGACATATGTTCTGATTACATCAGTCAACCATAGTTTTTGCATTAATCAAATTAACAACATCATCATATTTTAACTCTTCCCTTGTAATGGCTCCTTTTACACATGCTCTGGCACCATCATGCTACCCGTTTCCATGGCCAAACTTAGTGAAACTCCAAATATGTTCTACACTAGTGGTAATGTGCATCCTTCTCAACCAATAAAACATTTTTACATTCTTTAATTTCAATGTGAAATTATCTAACCAAATGTAATGTCATTTGAAAATAATGTTCCTCTAAGTCAACTGTCCACAGAACTTATCAAAACAACCTTGCACATAATTTGTACAATGTGATTGATCATCATTGATATATAAATGGTACTCCCTTAATATTTTTCAATCTTCCTCTATCTTATTAGGTGCATGCATGAATGTTATATGCATGAATATATCAATTTGTGTTGAGTTGTAATATTGTGATTGAACTTTTATTTATGTTTTAAATGTTTAATTTTCTACAAAGTTGACTATTGAAACAATAAAATCAAGTGGGAATGTGTCCTTTCTTATCTTGGAATGCTCATCCATCCATTTAACCCTATGTGTGTGCCTTGCATACTCATAAACAATTTTCTCCATGAATTTGACCATAAATTGTAAAACAGGTATCTCTTTCATAACAAGCTCACACTTTTTAGATTTTTTGCCATATTTTACTTGATAAGTCATAGATTTGTATTTTCTCAAACCAACTAGTTCCTATCCAATTGCACTTGTACACTCCTCATGGATATATTTTTTTCAATATTTGTATTCCACCTCAAATGTTGCAATTTCTATCCAAACATGCTTTATTATAAAACAATTGTCCATCAGGTCTTTCAAAAAAAAAATTGAAATAAATTCCCTAGCTAATTTTGGTGGAACTTATATGCCACACTCCTGAAAAATTTTAGTAGTATGCAAAGTACAATGAATATGGTGAAAAATATCATAGTGCATTGCAAAATTCAACAATTTTACTACAATAAAAAGTGATGTGTGTGTGTGATTTATTTTTACATAAAAAGGTTTGGCCATCTCAAAAAGTCTTTAACTAATAGCAATTTGATGATTTTTTTCCAAAAACTTAGAGTACAATTGTGTTTGATTCATATCCAAGAAATGTTTTAGATGCGGTTCACGATTACGAGAACCATCTCTTTATTTCACTAAATCTCTTGCATTGGCCAAAAATCTTGTATTATCTTTCCAAAATTGTGTAAATAAGTCTTTTAAAGCATCAGTTATAGCCTTGTCCTTTCATGGAATTCTAGCAAAAAATGCCCAAAGCTCTTTCATATTGGGTTCATTAAGTCTTTTACATCTTGTAATTGCTTTCATTAATGTTTTTCTATTTATATCAAGTGTTCAACTTGTTTTTGAAATCAATCATCTTTTCCCTATTTTAACACTTACTTCATAAGTTGTCATTATACATCAGGTAACATTACAATCTTTGTTGCATGATTTTAGGCCTACAAAATGATATGTATCATGTAGATTTTCAACAATTTCATCATTTTCATTATCCATGTTAGATTTTCTTAGTCCTAATGTGTAAATTATAGGTCTCATCTTAACCAATTTCATCAATGAAACAAATAATTGACATATTTGACTATCATACTCCAATATATGAAAGAAACTATCTCAAATTTCTTGAGCCAATCTTCTTGAATGGCATTCAAACATTTTTTTATGCATTGGTTTCAAAATAATTTCATCAACTTCAATTAAGTACTTATCTTTTCTATGCACAATTCTTGGAGGTGTTGTTATTGGTGGAATCAGTTTAGAGGGTGTTTCAAAATCATTATATGTTTGCATGAAATTTTATTCATTGTTTGTTTCTTCATTATATGTTTCCATGAATTTTTCTTCATTGTTAATTTCAACATTATTTGAGTCCATTAAATTTTCATCACTATTTTTGGGTAAAGTATCATGCATAGGCTCTTCATCAACATAATCAAAAACTTTAAACTTTGTGAATTTTCAACATTATCTAATTTTCTATTTTCAGTTTCATCATAATTCAATATATTATTATGAATTTCATCATAATTCAATTCATTATTATAGATTTCATCATTATTCAATTGATTATTGTCAATTGCCTCATTATCTAAGGCATTTGGCTCATTAGGATTAATGTTTATACCTTGTCTAGAATGAATTATGTGCATTCATACCTTGTTTTTTTATCTCAACTCTTCTAATTGATTTGATGTTTTGCTAGCAACCAAGAAAGTACTTCAAATATGGGGTCCAAAAAAAATGCAACCAAGAAAGTACATAGAGTACGTAGAGAATGTTTGTGGGGATAACAATCTCGATTAGGGATAAAAATAGATGTTGAAAAGTGAGTTTTTGTTTTTAATTTAAGGAATGGATATGTGTTATAGGAATGCATATGTGTTAGAGGAACGTGCATGCATTATAGTAATGTGTACATGCTCCTTGAAGTGTAGGCATATACTATTAAAAAAAGCCAAAAGACTCATATTCAATGCATGTTTTCCACTATAATACTATAATATGATGTAATAACACTCATTAAGACTATAATATGATGCATAAATACCTAATATGATGCAATAAGACTATTAGATGTTGTAATAATAGTATCATATCATGCAAAAAGGCTCAATATGATGCAATAAGACTATCATATGATGCAATAAGACTATCATGTAATGTAATAAGACTATCATGAGATGTAATAATACTATCATACGATGAAATAAATATCTAATATGATGTAATTAGGCTATAATATGATGCAATAAGGCTAAATATTATACATAAATCTTGAATATGAAGTATAAATATCCAATACATGATGAAATAAGACTCTTGATAAGACTATGAATCAATAAGATTAATGAATGATGCAATAAATCTCAATATGTAAGATGAAATGAGCTAATCTTTCCCAAAATCCCATCATAGGTCCTTATAAAACTAAGTGAATAATAGATTCACAAATTAGCACTAATCACATTCATAAATGTATGTATTTATGATGAAGTCAAGGAACTTAGGGATTGTGTTTGTTATAAAATTAGGATTTAGGGTTAGGGGTTTAGTGTAACATGTTTGTGCATATGTATATGTCATGAAATTAGGGTTTTGGGGAATTGTACATGTTCAAGTGATAAAATTAGGGTTTACTATCAACATGTCACAAAACATGACCTAATTTAGCCCTGTCAATCACATTGTAGACTCCAATTTAGGTTCAATGGGTTGAAATTAGCCATATTTACATTCATATTTGCATTTTTGATTAAATTAGGGTTAGTTAAGTCATACATGTTTCATCTAGATTATAAAATAAATTAGACCATAAATATGGTTTAGGGGCTTAATTTTTCCCAAATCACATCCCTAATTGAACCAATCAACTAATTGGTTTAATTCGTGATAGATAGAATCATACTTAATTTGATCCCAAATCATATATCATGATCTTATAGTTATGTCAAGAAGGGGTTCAAATTGGCCTCTCATGCCTCCTCAATTGAATTGCCCCTATAATTGAACCTTGTTGTTCCATGTGTGTACCTCATACACCCAAAAGTGTTAAAGCTATCATAGATGCATCAAACCCTAGAATTTTTAGAGTTGATAGTGGTTCAGGAGGCCAAATATAATTAGGGTCTACTATCAACATGTCATAAAACATGACCTAATTTAGCCCTGTCAATCACATTGTAGACTCCAATTTAGGTTCAATGGGTTGAAATTAGCCATATTTACATTCGTATTTGCATTTTTGATTAAATTAGGGTTAGTTAGGTCATACATGTTTCATCTAGATTATAAAATAAATTAGACCATAAATATGGTTTAGGGGCTTAATTTTGCCCAAATCACATCCCTAATTGAACCAATCAACTAATTGGTTTAATTCGTGATAGATAGAATCATACTTAATTTGATCCCAAATCATATATCATGATCTTATAGTTATGTCAAGAAGGGGTTCAAATTGGCCTCTCATGCCTCCTTAATTGAATTGCCCCTATAATTGAACCTTGTTGTTCCATGTGTGTACCTCATACACCCAAAAGTGTTAAAGCTGTCATAGATGCATCAAACCCTAGAATTTTTAGAGTTGATAGTGGTTTAGGAGGCCAAATATAATTACATATCACCTTGTGTACCTTGTACATGCTCAGATGTGTCAGCACTATCAGAGGTGTTAGGTCTTAAAACCATTAAAGAGCTCTATCATATCCCTATGAGGCTTGATCTAATTAGATACATGCATGTGTGTATCTTGTCCATACATATATTTATGTTAGAGATCTAACTATCAATTGTCTTATAAGCAATAGATTTGTCAAAGCCTTAGGATGCCCAATCCAATCAAATATTTCCACATGTGTAGGTCTAGTACACCTAGAAAAGTGTTAAGAGTTGTTAGATATGCACATCTTTGATACTTAGACATGTTCCATCACCAAGCCAACCAATCCAACTAAGGACTACTCATAAATCTATCATACATATATAGAAGCTAATAATGTTTAAATATTGACATTGATCCAATCAACTCATGTCTAGTAAGTAATTCACATGATGTGAGCCTCTGACTTACCATTATTATATGAAAATTGTCATGTAGAGCCCTTAAAGTCCCATTTGAATTTAACAACACCGAATGTTATTAGTTTTATACATGTATATATTCAAATTATTTATATCCCTCTACCTTGAATAACCTCTAGATCCCAAAGTACATTCATATTAAGTCCTACAGGCATGAGAGAATATAATTCAACAATGGACAAGCCTCGACCTCAAATCCCAAGCTAGAGAAAGAATTTTGAGACATGTACTACTTTATTGTAATCCGCATCATAAGGTTTAAGCTCATTAAAATGAAATATAAACAAGATGATTGAAGATATATATACAAAATATATATAATCTTAAAACCTTCTATAAGGGGGTGCACACTGGTATTTAATTCTGATCAACCATCTATATGAGGTAAGCAATTCATCATCCACATGAACAATTATTGGGTCTCTCTACTTAGCATCATCCTTAAGGGGAAGAAGGTCTCAGATTTAGGGGACATTGTCATAGGTTTAATGTATCTTGAATAATTTCAATAGATTTTGATTTGGGGTAACTTATACATATGTCGTATTTGGTCAATGTTAGGTATACACCATCCCTTAATGGTTTCAAATAATGTCCCTAGTTCATTTAGATATTTTATAAGCCATACATTCATCATTATAGGCACAACATCTTAAAACCACATCATCACTAATGGATACATGTGACCATATCAATTTTATTGAGCTCAAAACCACATCTTATACAAAATAAAAATCATACCCAACTTGACCAATATATTTAAGAAAAACATGTACATACATTGTAGGTCTATCATCTTACTTTCATATCTTATCATCCCAATTACATAGTAAGGTATAGAACTCTACAGTATTGATAAGCACCAAGTGTTGTGTAGCTTGTTTTTGAGTTTGCAATTGTTGCATCTATGGTGTGACTAGGACAAGCCCCATGTCAAAGACACACTCTTTAGATGACGTGGGAATGGATGGAGTGGTTGATGGTTGTCCCATGTGTGATGGAAAGGTAGATGAAGGAGGTGCACGGAATGGAGGATTAACCATATTTTCACAAGAGATATTAATTTTAGGCAAAATTTGAATAATGTATTTGAATACATTAGGGGAATCAAACTTGAATAATTATAACAATAGAAGAATCTTGTTAGACTTTCAATTGGGACCTTAAAATGCACCTATTGAATTAGATGCACTAAGTGACCTTGGAGGAAACTTAAGGGATTTTATTCAACACATTTTAGGAATGTTTTTGGGACAATCCAAGGCATGATTCATAGGTATTATGCTATATTACATAGCATGATTTAAATAGATATCGAAGTGATGAACTATTACACTAAGGGCTCATTTCTTATTTCTACTTACACAAGATTATCTATACTACGTAGTTTAATTCAATGGGTTTGCCACTTAAACAAATTAGTTCAAAATTTATAAATAAAGGGGTCTGGTTAAAGATATCAAAGAAACAAAAAAAGGGTAAGATAGGATTTTAGGAAATTAGGATGATATCAATAAGAAACACATAATTTAAGGGCAAGTAAGATTTTAGGCAAGTAAGGTGGTAAGGTATATCCTTGCCCTACTAGGGGAAATATCCCAATAGATGTGCATGTTTCAATTATTGAACAAGGATTTTATTAACATTTGTTCTATTGATGAAACATACTAGTATACATATAAATATTAAACTGCACCAGAAGCTGAACATGTAATATCTAATACTTGTTCAACATTTATTCTATAAAATAAAAAGTAACCAATCACATCTTGACAAGTAAGAGTCAAGTATTGATACATTAATGCACAGTAATTGGTACTCTAAAGGTTAAATTTTGATCATAGGTTTAAAAAATGCATTTTATGACCTCTCATGATAAAATCAATTATATTGTCAAATGTATAATGTGTTAGACCTTAAAACCTTAGTTATAAGTAGTTAAGACAACATATTGAAATGGGTAAAAAAATTGAAGTCTAATGCGATGTTATGGCACCTTAATTCATTGTCTAAAGCTAATGCAACCTTTCCCCTATAAGAAACACAAAATTTGGCATTCCCCTATAAGGATGCATAGTTGATGGGACCTTTTTGCCATAACAAACACAAAATTTGTTTTTTTTTATGTTAAAGCAACGTGTATGCAATTTTTATTTTGTTATATAACATGTACATGCTACTTGAATTTGAATTTAAAACTGAGCCTTTAGGCTTGGAAACAGATTAGATTTCCAAGCCAAAGGCTTGGGATTGTGCATCTACAGTTGAGACCGAGAGTTTTAGGAAAAACCAACAAATTTAAACTTCAATCACTAAATATGTTATGGATTTCAAGATCAAATTCAAAAAATTATTACCATTATGATGAGCACGTTGTCCCCTTTCTAAATATATGATTTATATATTTTTTGGGTTATTTTAATGTTCAAACTATATTTATTTCTAACAACACCTTTTTTAGGCCACTACATGCATCACCCATACATGCCTATAAATGTTTATTTAAGTTTTTTCATTGATCTAAATACAAAACAAACTATATGGTAACAAACTAGGCCTAATTCTACACACATTCAAAAAAATTAGTTTTCATTTTTTTTTGAGGTAGTTAGGGTGGGTCGCATGGAAAACCATCCATTTTTTTTATCAATTTTTAGGATATACTTAATTGTAAAATTAATAAAGAAAATATTTATCAAAAAAATATTAAAAAAATTTGTAGCACACTAGAATGTTTTATCTAAGTAGTCACCAAAGGGTTTCTAACAATATTTAATGATGCTCAAAAAATGGTTGGCCACACAGAATGGTACAATTCAAATTTTCTAAAAAAAAGGATGTCCTCTTCAAATCTTAGATTTTTTACCTATTTATACTTAACCATTTTTCAAAAAAAAAAAAAAAAATTGGAAACTAGGCTCAAAATTCTATGATTCATATTTTTATACCATCTTCAAATTTTGAGTGTAGCCATCTCTAATTATCTATAGTAGTTCACATTTCTAAAATTTCAAAAAAATCATGTCCATGGGTAGGCCCTTTTTTGTCCTCTAAGTTGGTGCACTTATAAGCCCTTGGAAGAACTACATTAGGATGAGGTTTATCTAATCAATTTAGGTAATGATTATTTATATAGGGTATCTAAGGTCAATTCAGCCACCATCATCCATTCAAATCATTTCATCCACATTTTATACTATAAATTAATAAAAGTGTTAAACATATTTATCATTGCTTGTAATTATCAATCCTATAAACTTTTATCACACATTGAACAATCTCTATTTTAAGTTTTATGGCATGGAGCTTACCATCATCAGGATATATCATTCTCACATCCACTCTTATGAACCCTAATTCCTTGAGCACCATCCAAGCATGTAGTCTAAAAATGGGAAATATTCTTTTTTCAAATATTTTTAGTAATTATCCATTGGGGAAAATAATTTAACACATGTTTTAAATATTTCAAGTGTTTTATTAATTCTAATACTTCAATTTATTGATGGTATTAATTATAACCACTTCATCATATTCCCTTCAATCATTTCAAGTGTTCCCCTATTTAACTGCATTAACACTCAAGGGGGAACCATCACATTCATTTTAAATTACCTAGGGAATCATTTTATCCCTATCATCAATGTTCTATTTTGATATCATTCTTTAAAATGATGTTTCTTCTTCTAGTTGCAATATCATTTCAAAGAGGGATAAATGTAGACACCTAAATTTTACCATTTAGTGACGGAATTCACTTTGACACACTAACATATCACCTTCCCTAATTTAAATTCACATTAACATTATTTCCCTTTGATTTCAAATAATGAATTAATTTTTTATTAATTAATTATAATCATGCATATCATTTCCCTCCAAAAATTATTAATTTTAGATTATCCACCTCATCCAACCATCCTTCACAATTATCTCAACCAAATGTTGATTCATCCAACCACATTCCTCAATTTCCTCAACCACCTTATGAATCATATTAGAAATTTTCAACTGACTTATGAGTCATCCCTTGACTTTTCAACTGCCTTAACCCATTCATGTTGAGTAACCCAACTACCAACTAACAATCCTTATTTTACCTCAACATATGGAATTAGTAATCATCCTCATGGATGAGGACTCAAATCTGGGTGTCAAATATTTAGATAATTTAGCCAATTCAAATAATATTTAACCATTCATTTCATCTCCCATAAGCTTGTAAATTGATGTGCAATCCTTCACTCAAATCATCCACCTTTAAGCTAACAAATTGATATCAAAATTACATTGAAAATCAAGTCAAATCAAAGCCATCAAATTTATTTTTTACCCCAAAACATTGTCCAATTCTTTTTGCTTTAGAAAGAAGTTGCATACCCACATATAGCATTCAAGAGAAAATATCTATTTGATCATAATGGAAAATTTGGTGAATGATTCATGATTATAATTAGTATTTGTTTATTTCTTCCTTTCATCTATTGATCTATCTTAAATTGTAGGTTTTAGTTTAGATTAGATTTTATTATTTTATTTCTTAGTTATATTGTACTCTAAACATAAAGCTTACAAGAAACATATATGACAACCCAACAAAATGCTTTGACGACAAAATATGTTTTTCTCAATTGGCTACACCATTTCAAGAGATCAATACCAGGTGAAGTTTCTCCTTCTAATAGGCACCTATTTATTTTTGATGGACATGTGAGTCATATATCAATGAAAATTGTAGAAGAGGCAAGGAGCTTGGGAGTTGATCTTGTTACTTTTCTACCCTACACTTCCTACAATTTATAACCATTAGATGTAAGTATATTCTCCCCATTCAAAATTATTTCAAATGTGAAAAGTAAAAGTGGATGGCTCAAAATCATAAGCTTGAAATTAATAGGTATGACTTGGCTAAATTAGGCAACAAAGCTTTCAAAAATACACCTTATATATAAAATATGAATTCAAGTTTAGGAATATGTCCACTGAACAAATGGGCACTTGTATAATACATGACACCAAGTGAAACCTATAAATGTTTAGATGAATATGAATAGACTACAATTCAAAACATTATGTGGTTGGATGGATATGTATAGGATGAGATAGATGAAATTATTCAACTTGAAAAATGAGATTGAATAGTTGAAAATGACAATATAGATCTCATTTTACCTAGTATCAACTAGGTTACCCATGTAAGTTAAATGCAAGATTATACTAAAAAAGGTGAATAAATTGGTCAAGACAAGCATGTGGGTGTGTGCAAGGAGTAGGGGGACAATTCTATGGGCATTACCCATAACATGTATACATTATGAACATGATGTGTATGCATTATATCCATAACATGTATACATTATTTAAATTTTAGGTTTGGCGATACCACTCCATAATGCTTACATGTTATAATGTATATGCATTATAAATTCTAAAAAAACTATTTAAAAACCCACTTGAGCATTATAGCATTTCATTTTCATTTTCCATTTGAACTCTATTTTCCATCATGTGATCGCATTTTACTCTACTAATTGTGCTACCACATGTTCTTCATTGGAAAGATGAAAACCTTGCCACATCGATGATGTAACCACAAAGATGAGGTAAGTGGTAAAAAAACAAAACCTAATAATCCTAATTTTTTATTTGCATTATTTGATTGATAAATTATATTTTTTAAATATGTTGCTCTAGTGCAAGAGGCCAACCTAATGACCCTCCTCCTAACCCTCTGCCTAACCCTTATATCCCTTATATAGTTCCACAATATTCCATAGGTAGTAAGGAAAATATAGCTTCACATATAGTGGAAAAAAAATTTAAATTGAGAAACTAATGAGGAGAATGAGGGACCTCAATTCTACCAACACCCATCACACATATCTAACCAATACCCTAGAGTCTATATTAGGTCAATTTGACCCAATAACGAGTAAAATTGATAGATTAACATTGTATAGGGATACATGTAGGGCTTACTATGATTAAAAAAAATTGTAAGAACATGAGGTGAAGAAAAAATATACAACAAAAGTTAAAATTTGTGCCTTATTCATCAACCCAATCACCAATGAACCATTTCCACTTACCGTTAAATGATTCTCTATCCATCAATTTCAACATAACTCAATTAAAGATAATTTCTAAGACTAATGGTGGATGATGTTTTATTATCCACCATGTAACAACCATGAGGTCCCATTGTATTTTTTGAATAAACTCCACTATGAGATTGTCATCAATGAGATTCTAAACTATTTTGACTATGGTGAGTTTTAGGGCCAAGAAAAAGGCTTATGTAAAATAGACCAAGTGTACATCATGCACTTAATCAGCCTAAAAAGATCCCTATCCAAAAACCACTTCATCTTGAGATTCCCTCTATATTGAAGGATCTCATGGAAATTAACACTCTACATACATTTAGTGTACTTATCGATACAGTCATTCAACATACAAGTAGGATTTTAAAGACTAATACATGAGATAATCCATGTAGTGTTTGTACCCAACCCCACCCCTATAGATCTTATGGTGTTATATGCATTGAACCTTTAGATGAAGATAATGTTACTGTTGATGCTTAAAATTGTGCTTGATTCTAATCAATCAACAATGGGAGGTTTCAAGCTGTGGGATATTGCGGCTTGAAACAACCTCCATATTTTAGAGAAGATGGTCTCTTCTTTTGTATCAGCTATGGGGAAAAGGGGAGAAAATTAAACAAAAATGCAAATGCAAGAAATGAAACATAACTATAGCAATGCCCCTGAGTGTAAGTTGATCCTAATCCTGAGCACAGTGAGACTATATATAGGATTCATTTACATTTAAGAGCAAACAAGTGCATGTTCAATGTAAAAGATTGAAATAATAGAAATAGGGGCTCATAATAGAGGCTTCTTTTGTTGATATACAAAAAATGTCAACCAAGGCATAGTGTTCAATCTTCTTGTAAGAATCTTCCAATCACATAAGAGGCATAGAAACACCTACAGTTATGTAAAACTTCTGACTCAAGAAAATGGGACAAAAGCAAATGATATTTCTAATCACAACTCTAGAAAATCTATAGTATAGAATCCTTTTGTAAATGACACAGATAATATCAAAAAAGGCATAGTGTTCAATCTTCTTAATTCATTCAGCCACATAAAAGGAACAGAAACATGCACAGTTACATCAATTTTACAACTCAAGAAAATGAGACAAAAGCAAATGATATTTCTAGTCACAAACTCTAGAAAAATCTAAACTATATAATCCTCCTTTTTTTATCTTGTCTACCATGCCTTTTATAGCCTCAAATTTTATAGATAAAGTAGTGCCTCATTCAACGCATTCAATGCCTTAGATGTATCCTAGTCTTATCAAAAAAGGCCATGCTGGGGTGGGGCAGCTGTCCTGACTGTGGCATGTCGATTCAGGTCTAGTACCTCCCTCCATGCTTGAATTTCCTCATTCCATCACCTGTATAGCCACGCAACTGTCCATTCTCCTCCACTGACAGGGGACAAATAGATGACCCTTTTAATGTTTGCAGGCCCCAAACTCTACTCAGTGAACTGTTCCATCTACCAAAAATAACTCCCACCGAGTTTCCCTCCATCTCACTTTGTTGTAACAGATATATGAAACACTCTATTCTATTGAAATAGGAGAGGACACTTAGTCAATTTCTTGAAATTTTCCTTATTACCAGATAATGACACTTGGCACTTTCCACCTAATTTATCAGAGACACATGGCTCTCTCTGCTTCTCTTTAGCTATGCTGCTCATGAATGCTCCACCTTCAACACCTGTCACAATTTACTTCTTCAATTCTTAGCAATTTTAACAAAATAAACTCACCACATTCTTTGCTTGAGCAACTAAAAAAGGGATGGATATACGTGACCATCTCCGCATGTTGACACTTGGTGATGTCACAGACCTTTGAAATAACACCTGAGACCCACCATAATTTTATATTTGGCAATGAAGCTTAAAAACGATCTCCCAGAAGTTGACATTTGGTAGCTTCTACTATTCTTAGGAAGATACGTGGCATCTTCTGCTTCTCCTACTAGGGGTATGTGGCATCTTTCACTATTCTAAGGATGGAGTAGAAATGGGCTCAGAGAGTGGCACTTGGCAGCCTCCACTGCTCTTTGGCACTTAAACAAAGTAGAAAGATGCTTTTCTACCTTCCAAAAAGGTACTTGACCCCTTTAATTTTGGGACACTCCCTTGAACTGCCTGATGAATCAAAATGATTCAATGGTTCAATGATTTAACATTGTGCGTCATTTACATGTTAACCAAGGTATTAAACCAAAAAATATTGAACCATTACATTAAACCCAGGCATTGAACTGACTATCTCTCAGATGTTGACACATGGTGACTTCTGCTTTTCTTTGAAAAAGTAGTCTAAGGCCTTCTGTGACTACCATCTGGTGCATTTTGTGACTTCTTACTACTTAGCTTATTGAAACTCCTTTGCCAAAAAATAGATGAAATGGGGGTGCTCATAGGAGACGCAGATGCTAACACATGGTGCATTCTACTAAGTTGTTATTGGATATGTGGCACATTTTGTGGCCCTCCTGAAGGTTATGAAAAGTGTCTCAGATGACGCCAGTTGGCTAGCTCCATGTTTCAAAAAGTGACACTTGGCAGCTTCCACTCAAAATCAACACTTAGGCAAAAATGAAATAAAGGAAACAAAAAGGGGGGAAAGAGAACCTGTGCTCAGACTACACCACTTGGCAGCCTCCACTGCACTTCGACACTTATATAGAAAATGAATTAAAAGAAACAAACCTGCACTTTGTATCAAAACCTCTGTCACCATGACCAAGGTATGCAGGGATGAACTTGTAGTGTGTGATTGAGAATCAAAATACAACATAGAGTAAGAATCTTACTCTATAGTCACTGACGACCCCTAAGACTTTTGAGCCTGTTCAAAAAGAAAACTCCACCTCTCGCTAGTTCAAAATTGCAAAATTTATAGCTTCAAAAGAGCTGTCAACATGTGTCTAAAACACTTATTTAAAAGGAAAAAGTGAGAAAACAAAAAAACAAATCAAGAAAGGAAAATAATTTAACTATAATACATTAGAAACCCAAGTTAATTGAAATGCTTCAAATAGATTCCATTTACAGGAATCTCTTTAGGTTTTCCTTCCATCGACTCTAGCTTGAATGAATTCTTCTACTTGCATGCACAAATTTTATACATGCCAGTCCATAATGCTTCAAATTTGGTATGCTAACCCAGCTTGGCGGCCCTTGCATTCCATTTCAAAACAATTGAGCCTACTTCAAAATTAGGATTTAAAGTCCTTTTATCAAAACAGTTCTTAACCATTCCTTGATGCTTAATCAATGAATCATGGGCTATATCCCTCTTTTCTTGAACCTCCAAAATTTTTGTGAGTCTGACCTGCATGGGGCCATTTTCTTCGATTTCAATTTATTTGATTAGCTAGAGAGCAAGAATTTCCAAGCTCGGGGGAATCACAGTAGACTTTCCATATACCAATTCATATGGGGACATTTTGATCACCTGCTTAGGTGTGATTCGATCAGCGAATAATTCTAGATTAAGCACTTTATGCCACTTTTTGTGATGATCAGCCCCTACTCTTTTGATGAGTCTTATTAGGTTCTTGTTGGTTGATTATGCCAGACCATTACCTTGAGGGTAATAGTTAGATGAAGTTTTTAGATATATTCCATGTTTCAAGGCAAATTTTGATACTTTAGACCCCAAGAATGCCTTAGCATTATCTAAAATTATGGTGTGAGGATGCCCAAAATGGGTAGTGATACTCCCTAGAAAATCTAGGATCACATTCTATGTTGCTTCCTTAAGTGGGACTGCCTCGGTCCATCTAGTCAAATAGTCTATGGTAGTTAATATCCATTTATGACCCATACTGGACACTAGATTTATCATTCCAATGAAGTCAAGACCCCATTGAGCAAAAGGTTCATCTACAATTATAGGACTAAGGGGCATGGCTGCATTCCTCCTCACCCCCATATAATACTGGCAGGATTGACATTTTCTAACCAACTGATAATAATATGCAAATAAAGTAGGCCAAAAATATCCTACCTCACTTATCTTTATGGCTGTGGACTTTGCAGAGAAATGCCCCCCTGATACTCCATGATGCATTTCATGTAGTATTCTCTTAGCTTCAACTTGTTCTACACATCTTAACAATTTTCCATCAGAATTTCTTCTGAAAAGGACTTGTTCAATTAAAACAAAATGAACTCCCTATATCCTATAATATCTCCTCTTATTTTGAGGGAGCTCTCTTAGATAAATCCCATTTTTCATAAAATGAATCCCGCTTGTGACCCAAGATTCCTGATCAGTCTCTTGTAATTTTAGCATCGTCTCCATCTCTCCTTCTAAATCTACTTCCTCAGGTAATATCTTTTCTAGCTCTTGGGTTATATATTGGCACAAACTCCTACCTCTGACTAGCTTGGTGGGTCTGACCTCTACATCATATTCAAGGATCTTGGTGATCCAATTAGCTCTTTTCTTAGTAATTTCCCCCTCCATGATGTATTCCCTGACACTTGGGTTAGCTACAAGTATCAAAATTTTGTTCCCTGATATCAGATGCCTAAATTTCTTGAGGACTTTTACCATGGAATAGGCTTGTCTTTCCACAAAATTGTACCTAGTCTCATAATCCTTGAGATTTCTTGAGGAAAAGGCTATTGGGTGTTCCCCCTCTAGCCTGTCATTCTTTTGAGTCAAGACAGCATCAATACTTGACTCTCCTCCATAGACATACATTACGAAGGGCTTGGAAAAATCTAGTTTTTAAGCATTGGGGCTACTGAGATAGCCTTCTTGACCTCTTCAAAGGCTTGCCTTCCTTCTGTAGTCCATTTGAAGACTAGGTCTTTCTTTAGCAAGAGTGTCATTGGTCTTAACAAGCCTGCAAAATCATATATGAATTTATTGATGAAATTGGTCTTCCCTAAAAAGGACTGAACTACATTTTTATTTACTAGAAGAGGTAGGTTAATTATAGCCATGATCCTCTTGGGATCTATAAAAACTCCTTCTTTAGATACTATATGCCCCAACAATTTGCCCTGAGGTACAGCAAAGATGCATTTCTTGGGATTCAATGATATCCCAAAATCTTGACATTTCTTGAAGACGAATTCTAAATGATCAAAATGATCATTAACATTTTTTGAAAAAATAGTGAGGTCATCCAGATAGACCAGGATGATCTTATTTATAAGCTCCCCAAAGGCTATATCCATATCTCTTTGAAAGGTGGCTCCTGCATTTGATAGACCAAAAGGCATCTTAGCATATGCAAATGTTCCCCATTTGGTAGTAAAAGCAGTTTTGTACTGATCTTCATCAGCCAACCAAATCTGATTGTATCTAGAGAAACCATCTAATAAAGAAAACCTCTCTAATCTAGCCACAATTTGTAGAATTTGTTCCATGGAGGGCAAGGGGTAGTGGTCTTTCAGAGATGCTCTATCTAGATCTCTAAAATCTACACATAGTCTTACATCTCCATTCTTTTTCCTAACTGGTACTAGATTTGATACCTAGGTTGAGTGCTTGATTGAAAATATTATTTTGGAATCTAAAAGTTTCTACAACTCATCTACCATTAGAGGCTCAATCTTTGGATTTACTGGCCTTTATTTTTGTCTGATGGGCTTGGACCTTTTAGTCAATTCTATTGTGTGCTAAATAATGTCTCTATTGTATCCATGAAGGTCTTCATAGCTCCAAGCTATGAATCTGTCATATCTCTGGCACAATTCAATTAGTCTTTCCTTCTCTTCTTGAGTTGCAAAATTCCCAACTTTTAGTCACTCACCTTTATTTTAGAATAGTCTACTTTATCTACCTAGAACCTTTTACTTTCCAGGATTACATCTTCTGGGTCGAACAAGTTTTCTAAGGTGATCAATCCCTTGGGGAGCTTATTAGTCCTCAATTGTATAATTTGATCACCATATGCCTCTTCAATTTTGGTTTGCAACTGATCAGCAAACTTGTCTGATTGTTGTAAGAAAGAGACTATCAGAGCATCATTTTCAAATACTTGCCAATTCTCATCATTATCCAAAATAGTTGGCCTCACTATAACTTTTACTGGCTCATTGTTAATTAATAAGCCAGTTGCTAGGTTAAACTGTGAGCCAATCTGGACCATCCTATCAGCTTCAAAATTTTGACTTCTAGGGACTATCTCAATATTGAAAGCTTCAAAATCTTCGATCAAATCTCAAACCCTATCTATAGGATCTCATTCTCATATTTTTGGCTGCTGCCTTTTCTCTAATTTGCTTTACTACAAATTCTAAATCTCCTTTTACTTTTAGATTCTTTATTCCCTTTTTCTTGGCTAATAGGAGCCCATGTACTAGAGATTCATACTCAACATCATTATTAGTGTAAGCAAATTGGAATCGGATAGCCCTTAAAATTTTATCACCATTTGGAGCAGTAAGACAAATTCCTGCTCCAGCACCATGTTTACTTCTAGCCCCATCAAAATTCAAAGTCTAGATCTCTGAATCTTGAGTAGTGGGTGTTTCTACCCTTATAACATTTGGGATTGCCTAGTTCTCATCAAAAATGACGTATGTGCCCAAACCAGTAGAGTCATAGTTCCCATATGGGTCGCTATGCATCATAGCCAACAACTGGTTGTTTTCTTCTTCTTGATCATCCTCAGTCCAGTCACCTAGCTCTTCAACAAAAATACTTTCTTCCTTATTTATCATGGCATGATCTAATCTTGTTGTTGGTTCATTGGTCATATGGTCTTTGGACAGTGATTCAGATAGAATTTTCATCTTCGAACCGTATCTAGTTTTTAGGATGAGGTGAGACCAGTCAAGAGACATATATCCTCCTATTTTTGCTATAAAGTCTCTAGATAAACATAAATCAAAAATAGGAGGTATATCTATGACTACTACATCTTGATTGATAATTATGTTGGGACATGTGTATAATTGTAATGGGAGTTGTTTGATTATCCCTATGGTTTGTACTATTTTGCCATCTAGCCACATAACTCCTTTTGCAAGGGGTTCATATTTTATTTTCAAAGCATAAGCTATTTGCTTGGGCATCATAGTTGTACTAGCTCCTGAATCTATCAACACATTATGCAAGAGTTTCTTTCCAACTATCAGAGTTAAATAGAAAGGCTCTGGCTTGGAATTACTTACTTGTGTTGCATCGTTCACAAAGGCTGTTTTTTGATGAAGAACTGCATCCTTGAGCTTTTCTTTTCTAACAGGTCCTTCCTTGGTGGAAGTACCTTTGGGCATTGCTTGGCCTTGTAGAGCTTCTTGTAGCAGTGTCTTCTATTCAAGAATAGCCAATATATCCCATATTGATATCTGGGTTGGAGTCTTCTTTAATTGATCCACTACATTGATCGGTCCCAAAGACTAAGCTTTTTAGACATAAGGATACCTCACTTTTTCCTGAATCTAAGTAGGAATCCCCTGGTCTTGCACTGGCTGAGGCACTTCTTGTCTAATAGCAGCATTTCTTTGCCCTTGAGATGGAAGATTATTCATGGCTTGTCTATTTACAATCTCAAGCTATTCCACCATCCTCTTCTTTGATCTAGTGTAATAATCAGATTGTACCACTAGCCTTTGGGAGGTAGATGCTTCATTCAAGAAAATTGCTTCTTCATCTTCAACCCATGAGAACAAAACATGTTTTGGAGCTATTTCTTCCTCTTATTGCAAGGACATTCCTTACATCTGAGCCACTAGAACTAAATTTTGCATACTGGGAGACTGATAGGCTTGATTGTTACTAGTACTGGCAAACTAACAGTCCATTCTTCTTTGCTCAGCCATCCTTTGTTATAGATTACCCTTAGGACAATCTCTGGGTGTATAAGCATCATTACAAGGGAAACACCAAGCATTAGTATCATCCACATAATTATTCTATCCTAGAACCATCTCCCTATTTGAGATGGGAGGGATTGTCTGTGAGGGTCTGGGAACTGCAACTAATTAATTCGCTAGTTGATGGTTAATTTATTTTTAGGGGCCCTGATATTGGTTTGGTTGGAGTGTAAATCTATTTCCTTGATAGCCTTGATAAGGGGGCTTAGGGAAAGGATTATATTGCCTCTTTATATTAATCAGCTCATTGGATAATGTCCTTAGGATATTCTTGATATCATCCATCTCAGATGACTGAGCAGGGACCAATTGTTTCGCAGATGATGGAGGGTAAGTATACATAGACACAAGTGGGCTTACAGCTTTAGGAACTTTTTGAGGTGAGGGCAAGGAAATTTCTGGGAACATGGGCATGGGAGGCCTTAGAGGTAACTTTCTAGCATCTATTAAGTAATTCTCAGCTCTGACCACATAGTCATAAGCCCCTGGCAAAGTGTGTCCTCCCAGTGACTAAATCATATTAGATATATCTAAATTCAAAGCCTTGAGATAAAACACTATGGCCATACTAGGTGGTGGTTTAGCTATAGCAGGGATTCTATCCCAAGTTTTCTAAAATTTGGTGTTGAAGTCAGTCATGTCCTCCTATGGTCCCCTTTGAATGGTGATTAACTGTTGTAACAAAGAAGACTTATCACCCTTTTTTTCAAATCTTTCAAAGAATAGATCTCCAAGCTGGTCCCATGTAGATATGGTATTTGGGGTCAAAGACCGATACCATTCTAAAACCTTCCCCTTAAAACAAGCTACTAATAACCTTATCACCACATTTTGTTGTGTGACAACATGTATGGCATAGACATCTGATACATCTTGAAAATGTTCTGCAGGTGTCTTTGAGTCTTGCCCACTGAATTTGGGCAGAGCCTTTAGAGCATTTATTGGGATAAGATCCCAAATGGCTGGTGGTGTTGGGAGGATTAAGGGACTACCAGTGTTCTAGCTTACATAATTTCTTGGGGGTAAAGGGGCTCCCATAGTTAGTATTGGTGCAAACTGGTTAGCTTTTCTTCTTGGACTTGTTACCAGAGGTGGCAAAAGAATACCTGGATTTGTAGTAGATTGTGATCTGGTGACTGGTCCACAACTCTGACTCCTCATAGCTCTCTGGTTCATACGGTCTTGAAAGAACTTCAAGACTGGTCCCATCGGGCGTGCCAAAAATTGTTGATGCTTAAAATTGTGCTTGATTCTAATCAATCAACAATGGGAAGTTTCAAGCTGTGGGATATTACAGATTGAAACAACCTCCAGATTTTAGAGAAGTTGGTCTCTTCTTTTGTATCAAGTGTGGGGAAAAGGGGAGAAAATTAAACAAAAATGCAAATGCAGGAAATGAAACCTAACTATGGCGATGCGCCTGAGTGTAACTTGATCCTAATCCTGAGCACAGTGAGACTATATATAGGATTCATTTACATTTAAGAGCAAACAAGTGCATGATCAATGTAAAAGATTGAAATAATAGAAATAGAGGCTCATAACAGAGGCTTTTTTTGCTGAGATATAGAAAATGTCAACCAAGGCATAGTGTTCAATTTTCTTGTAAGAATCTTTCAATCACATAAGAGATGCAGAAGCATGTACAATTATGTAGAACTTTTGACTCAAGAAAATAGGACAAAAACAAATGATATTTCTAATCACAACTCTAGAAAATCTATAGTATAGAATCCTTTTGCAGATGACATAGATAATATCAATAAAAGCATAGTGTTCAATCTTCTTAATTCATTCAGCCACATAAAAGGCACAGAAACATGCACAGTTACATCAACTTTACAAACTCTAGAAAAATCTAAACTATATAATCCTCCTTTTTTTATCTTGTCTACCATGTCCTTTTATAGCCTCAGATTTTATAGATAAAGTAGTGCCTCATTCAACGCATTCAATGTCTTAGATGTATCTTGGTCTTATCCAAAAGGGCCATGCTAGGGTGGGGTGGCTGTCCTGACTATGGCATGTCAATTTAGGGCTAGTACCTCCCTTCGCACCTAAATTTCCTCATTCCATCACATGCATAACTGCACAATTTTCCATTCTCCTTTGCTTATAGGGGACAAATAGATGACCCTTTTAATGTTTGTAGGCTCCAAAAATCTACTCAGTGAACTGTTCCATCTACCAGAAATAACTCCCACTAAGTTTCCCTCCATCTCGCTTTGATGTAATAGATAGATGGAACACTCTATTCTTTTGAAATGAGAGAGCACACTTAGTCTATTTCTTGAAATTTTACTTATTATCAAAGAACGACACTTGGCACTTTTCCCCTAATTTATTAGAGACATGTAACTCTCTCTGCTTCTCTTTAGCTATGTTGCTCATGAACGCTCTACCTTCGACACCTATCACAATTTGCTTCTTTGATACTTAGCAATTTTAACAAAATAAACTCACCATGTTCCTTGCCTGAACAACTAAAAAATGGGATGGATGTATGTGACCATTTTTGCATGTTGACACTTGGCGCTGTCGCATACCTTTGAAATAACACCCAGGACCCACCACAATTTTATATTTGGCAATGAAGCTTGAAGATGATCTCCTGGATGCTGACATGTGGCGGCTTCCACTATTCTTGAGAAGATATGTGGCATCTTTTGCTTCACCTACTAGGGGTATGTGGCATCTTTCACTATTTTTGGGGATGGAGTAGAAAGGGGCTCAGAGAGAGACACTTGGTAGCCTTCACTGCTCTTCAGCACTTAAACAAAATGGAATGATGCTTCTCTACCTTCCAAAAAGGTACTTAACCCCTTTGGTTTTGGGACACTCCCTCGAACTGCCCGATGAATCAAAATGGTTCAATGGTTCAACAGTTCAACACTGTGTGCCATTTACATGTTAACCGAGGTATTGAACCAAAAAATGTTGAACCATTACATTGAACCCAAGCATTGAACCGACTGTCTCTTAGATGCTGACACATGGTGACTTTTGCTTTTCTCTGAAAAAGTAGTCCAGGCCCTTTCATGACTGCCATCTGGTGCTTTTCGTGACTTCCTGTTGCTTAGCTTATTGAAACCCCTTCGCTAAAAAATAGATGAAATGCAGGTGCCGATAGGAGACATAGATTCCAACACATGGTGCATTCCATTGAGTTGTTATTGGATATTTGGCACATTACATGGCTCTCTTGAAAGTTATGAAAAGTGTCTCAGATGATGCCAGTTGGCTGGCTCTGTGTTTCAGAAACTGACACTTGGTAGCTTCCACAAAAAATCAACACTTAGGCAAAAATGAAATGAAGGAAACAAAAAGGGGGGAAAGAGAACCCATGCTCAGACTATGCCACTTGGTAGCCTCCACTGCACTTTGACACTTAGATGGAAAATGAATCAAAAGAAAGAAACCCGTGCTCTATTTCAAAACCTCTACCGCCACAACCAAGGTATGCAGGAATGAACTTGTAGTGTGCGATTGAGAATCAGAATAGAATGTAGAGTAAGAATCTTATTGTACATGTACTTTAAATGGATTTGATGATATATTTTTGACTGGTGAGTTTTTAGAATGCATGTTTGGTGTGCACACATCATCTGCTACATGCATGCAGGTATCCTTTATATAAATTTCATGTTAAATTTAAGTTATATTTTCAAATTTAAAATCTAACAATTAATTGACACATTAATTGAATGTGTATATATATATATATATATATATATATATATATATATATATATATATATATATATATATATATATATATATATATATATATATATATATATGCAATTTGTATGTTATAAGAGGTGCCTTCATCATCATGGTCCATAGGTGCATTATTTGATCTTACTCAGCCCACGTTTACATTTATAGAGCCAACTAGTGGGCCATCCACTACTACATGTCTATGTTAGTAAGACACCATTTACATTTACAGAGGTAAAATTTTGAGTTAATATTATACTCTATGTGCATTTTATCTATGTATATTTAGTCTTAAGTTCAATTTATCTATCAAGGATCTCAAAATTAAAGTACACTTCTATTAAATACACTCTTGGTTTAAATAAAGGAGAAAAACTTTCCATATATCTTCAATAGTTTCTAGAAAACTAAGAAACATTATTTGTTTAGTTGATCACTGGAGTAGACACTCCATCACTATGAGCTAAAATGGACATAGGCAATGCTACCACAATGTCATCCGCACTAACACTCATAGAGGTACATATTAACTTGTAATTTTGAATTATAAAAATAGATTTATTTTATTAATTTTACTACATGTACTTGGGAAAATATAACTTATGTGAATATATTATGTATGTAGGGTTTTATATGACATTTGAAAGTCCAATTCAGATTATTACTATAACACCTCCTCATGTTTCTTCATCATTTTGTATGCATGTTTGTGTAATTGAACCTGTCATTGACTTGGTTGATCTTCAAAAGCAAATTGAGTAGGACCATGAGCTTGTAGTAAGTGTATGTTTAAATTATTTTTTATTCTAATTTAAAATTAATTTATTTTACTTGGTTTCATGTATAGTATGTTCATTTTATAACAATATTTATATTTGAATAGGTTTATATGATGGCAAGCAATGATTGTAGGACTTGCACTCAGATCTTGGAGTAATCTAAGACATTTGAGGGATCTCCATATACAAGTATGGCATCACAAGGAGAGTATTCTTTGAGGAAGGAAAAGATATGGAGATTATTTGATTATTAGGATGTCTTTGATGATGTATTATTTTGTATGCCTATATGTTAATGTACACATTTTTGACATTATATGTGTTTATGACATTCATGTAACATTAACTATTATATGTGTATGTGTGTATGCTTATATGGCAATGTATTTATTATTGACATTGTATGTCTATATGTCATTCAAATAAAATTATATTATTATCTTTTTTTGTATACCTTTATGGTTATTATTATTATTATTATTATTATTATTATTATTATTATTATTATTATTATTATCATTATTATTATTTTATTGAAATAATTTTTATTATTATTTTGTGTGCCTTTATGGTTTTTATTATTATCAATAATGAAGTGCAATATTTGACCATTAATCCACATTTGAGAATAGAACATTATTTATACTTATATTACCATGAAATTAAATGTTTGGCCATTGATACATAATATTAATCTATCTAGCTTCAAAGTACTTATACCCATTTATTTAAGCTATGTAAGTGATGTAGTAGCCTTAACTAAAAGACCCAAGTTTGTACATATTAGTCAAAAGGAGTCAAGCAAGTCATATTTCAGTCAATAAGAAGCCTTGTTATGCTTTAATCTAGCATATATGGATATTTTTAAATGATGTATGGTATTTTTAGGCCCTTATATAGGTTATGTCACTTGATGAGTCTTTCCTTCTTAACTCTCTTAAGGGAAACCTACAACTTTGGAGATAATCAATTTGAGTCTTGATATAAACTCTTTAAAACATGGAAATATATGTTTTTGAATCAATCCCTATTGTATACTAATAAAAGCATAGGATACTATCACTTGACTTATATAATTCCTTTGTATGGGTTCAAAAATCCACTAAGACACTTAATAATCTAAAACCTAAACTTTATTTTAAGACTGCTACAAGACTATTTTAGAATAATTAGGCCTTAATAACAATGTTTTTAACTTTTGCACTCCTTATATAGTGTTTTTAAAGTCCTTCAAATATATATAGATTAAATATATTGTGAATAAACCAATATACATTCATTGGTTTCTTAAAAATATACACTTGTTGAGTCTACTAACATGTTGATAATGGTCAAGAAATAGGCATGTTTACCTCAAAATAGTAGTTACAAGTCAATTGATGACCCTCATTCATCCTCATTGTAGCCTTATATTTCATTATTAATATTATAATTTCATATTTCATATGAATCTCACTCATTAAAATAATCTCTCTCTCTTAAGGAATCAACCTTCTACATCATTCTAGTAGACTATTGAAGATCAAGTACAGACCTGTAAATAGGTGTAATGACTCATGAGAGCTTACACAAACCCATAACATTCATTATTGAAGATAAAAACCTTATTGAGCCTAAAATTATCCTTAAATTTTGTATATATACCTTAAAAAATCTAAAATACCTTAGGGGCATAAAATTATTGTTCAAGAGAGTGAAAACATTGATAATAAATGTTGTCAAAGTTGAAGCTCTAGTTGGAATATAACTTTGTATGCCAAATAGGTGTAATTTGGAATATAACTTTGTTCATAACCCCATTTATGCATTATAACTAGTCTCATACTTTTAATACCTTTCAAAATATCTAACTTGAATGATTATATCATTCAGGTATGTAAAACTCAAGAAATGGAGGGTTTTAGAATAAATAAACTTGTATATCTCCTAAAGTATTACCTAAAACATGAATTGAATCCTTGTCAAAACCTAGGAAATGACCATATTAAAATATATATGTTATTTGAAGATTTGGAAGTCTGTCTAAATAATCTTATGAGTGATCGTGTGTAATTAGATATGTGTGTAAATAAGTAAAGTAGGGGTTTATGGGACTAAAATTATCATATCTCCCAAATAATTGAGATATGGAGACTATAAATTTATAGGTAGCTTTATTGACTTATATATAACATTCCTAAGGTGATTATAGAGTATTGGGATGTATATATAAGCAATAACGAGCTAAAATAGACTTGCAACATAGGTTCTAGCAAGTAGATTTTTGAGTTTTACGAGAATTAACCATAAGAAAGGACATACATTATTGAAACCATTTGATTAATGATTGTATTAAGGATAATATGGAAATAATATAATTGGTGTCATTAGTTTAAGTTAAGTAGATAAAGAAAGAAAGTTGGATTGCATATCTGTAGACTTGAGTAATAAGGCTAGAATATCAATGTTTTTAGAGTGTAAGTTTAAATCAAGTCTTAAGTGAAGGGTGAAACCTTATGTAATAGGTTAGGTGTGTCAAGGTGGGCACAAAAAAATTTAAAGAGGCATTATAGAATCTGATTTTTTGAAAATATTTCATGTAAGTAGGCAATTTACCTTAGTAAGCTTCTCTTAGCTTTAAGAATAAGAATTTATTTACTAATAGTGCCACCGAATGGAGGTGGAAGCCTATTTGGCACCACCAACCTATGAAAAATTATTAGTAAGTAATTAAAAATGAAATTTATTCATATATTACCTAAAAAATCAAAAACATTTGGTACAATTCATTGCATCTACATTCTACAAGTCAACATACCTACCCATTTCAATCCAATGAACCACTAGGATCTTCTCTAATCTTGATAGTATCAAGAATATCTTCATGGTCTGACTAGATAAATTTCCATAGATTCTTATTTAATGACCTCCAATGTTATTTTTTTAATTTAATATTCATTGTAAGAGCCAAACTTGAATAATGTAGTATCTACCTATATGTTTTAAAGTCTTCAAACAACCATACATTTAAATTCTTGATAGGGTATTATTTAATCCAAGTTCTAGTGACTACCATAGAACCAGTGGGATAGTCAATGTTTTCTCCATTTATGATCAAGGAAGTCAATTTTTTATTTCCATCTACACACTAACATAAATAGTAATGTATTCCCTCTTCATTGTCCTCAGTTGCAATAACTACAAAAACATGCCTTATATCATAAAAATAATGTTTAATGACACTATAAAGATAGATAATGAGAATAAATAGTACATAATGGTTAATATTATACCTGACTATAATAGATCAGAAACATGGTCAAAGTCATGTGATGATGTCATATATTTAAGTTACAATGCTAGTGGAACTTGATATGTATTGATTGGAATTAGAGATATGGAACTCCAGTCCTCCACCCACTCTTGTGACTCACACTCATTCCAAACAGATTACATGCATGTAGAACATAAACATGCCAAGTGTCTCATAGAAATAGTCTAAGAACTTGAATTTAAGCTACAAAATGAATGGAGCTCACTTGAACCCATTAAAGTCATACAATTATCATAGTCTACCAAGTGTTCTTCTACCATTAACCAAAAATGTCTATGAACTATAGAATTTACTTGAGCATCATGTCAAACGTTCTCATTACACCATTGAACCATAATGTTTATATCAGTAAGATTAGTAGCCTCTTTTAATTTCAACTCCTCTCTTGCAATGGCTCTTTTTACACATGATCCAACACTATCATGTTTCCCTTTTCCATGGCTAGCCTCAATAAAAATCCAAATATATTCTATGCCAGTGGTAATGTGCATCCTACTCAACCAATAAAACTTATGTGTATTCTTGAATTGTGATGTGTAATTATCTAACCAAATGCAATGCCGATTGAAATGAATGTTCCTCTTAGTGAATTATTTATATAACTTTTCACAAAAACCCTTACACGTACTTTGTACAATGTGATTGGTCATCACTAATATAGAAATGGTACTCCCTTGATATTTTTTTATCTTAATCTATACTATCATGTGCATTCGTAAATGTTATATGCATGAATAAGGTAACTTGTGATGATTTTTAATTCTATGAATGAACTTATATTTGTGGTCTGAATGTGTAATTTTTAGTAAAGTTGACTCCTAAAAAAAATCAAATCAAGTGGGAATGTGTCCTTGATTATCTTGAAATGTTCTTCCAACCATCTATCCATATGTATGTGCCTTACATACTCATAAAAAAAATCATCCATGAATTTATCCATAAATTCTAAAACATGTATCTATTTTGTAACAAACTCACACCTTTTTAATTCTTTTCCATATTTTACTTGATAAGTCACATATTTGTATTTGCTCAAACCATATAATTCCTATCTAATTGAACTTATATGCTCCTTATGGATACAATTAGTTAATTTTTTCAATCCACTATAAATGTTGCAATTTCCATCCAAACATGCTTTCTTATAAAATAATTATCCATCTAGTCTTTCACAAAAAAAATTGAAATAAATTTCTAGCTAATTTTGGCAGAACTTCTATGCCAAACTCCTACAAAAAAAATTTAGTATGCAAAGTACAACAAATATGAAAAAAATATCATAGTGCATTGAAAATTTAACATGTTGCCTATAACAATAAGTGGTACACATGTGATTTATTTTTACATAAAAAGGTTTGGCCATCTCAAAAAATCTTTGACTAATAGAAATTTATGGATGTTTCTCCAAAAAATTAGAGTATAATTATGTTTGAGTCATATCCAAACAATGTTTTAGATGTGGTTTATAGTTACAATAACTAACTCTTCTTTTCACTACATCTCTTGCGTTGGGAAAAACTTTTGTATTATCTTTCTAAAAGTATGCAAATAATTCTTTAGGAGCATCGGTTATAGCCTTGTCCTTACATATAAGTCTACTAGAGAATAACCAAAGCTCATTGGTATTAGGTTCATTAAGTCTTTCACATCTTCCAATTGATTTCATTAATGTTTTTCTATTTATATCAAGTGCTCGATTTGTTTATGTAATTAATCATTTTTCTTATTTGACCACTTATTGCACAAGTTATTATTATATGTCAGCAAATATTAAAATCTTTATTGCATGATTTTGAGCCTATAATATGATATGCATCATGTATATGTTCAATAATTTCATTATTTTCATCATCTATGTTAGATGTTCTTAGTCCTAATGTGTACATTGTAGGTCTTATCTTAATTAGTTTTATCAATGAAACAAATAGTTAACATTTTTTACAATTATAATCCAATCTATGAAATAAACTATCCCAAATTTCTTGAGTCAATTTTCTTGAATGGTGATCAGACATTTTGTTATGCATTGGTTTCAGAAAAAAAATTCATCAACTTCAATAATGTACTTGTTTTTTCCACTCACATTTCTTGGAGGTGTTTTTAATGGTGGAATTTGTTAAGAGGGTGTTTAAAAATTGTTATTACTTTTTTTTTTTAGTAGTGGGATGACATTTTAATATTCATTTTTTATTTATTCATTATATGCTTCCATGAAATTTTCTTCATTGTTAATTTCATCATTATTTGTTTCCATGAAATTTATTCATTTTTTGGGGGGTAAATCATCATGCATAGACTCATCATCTACAAAATCAAAGACTTTATACTTTGAATGTGAACTTTCAACATTATCTAATTCATTATTCTCAATTTCATCATTATTTAATTTATTATTGTCAATTTCATGATTATTCAATTCATTAAGATTAGTGGTTTTACTTTTTTTAGAATGAAATACTTGCATTCATACCTTGTGTTTTTATCTCAACTCTTATAATTGCTCTGGTGTTTTGTTATTCAACTTCTTCCTCTTCTTGGAATATGAATCCATCACCCATTGGACTTGATAGATTTTCAAAGGTGGGGTCAGCAAAAGTACTTGAAAATCATGTAGAGAATATGTAGAAAGTATGAGATAATGTCTCTGGGGATATAATTCTCAATTTGGGTTAAAAATAGTCATTAAAAACTAAGTTTTGTCTATATATTAAATAATAGGTACGTGTCATAATACATATGTGTTATTTATTATATAACTTCATCTTAGATGAATATGTAATAATACTATTATAAAATGCATTTACCCCTTCAATTAGCCCCTTAATTTGATTCATGTCCACATTAGGTTCAATTATGCCAAGATTAGATTCAATCATTCCAAATTAGGTTTAATTTACCTCTTGGTTGATGTCAATTAGTCCAAAATATATTCAATTAGTCTAAATTAGATTCAATTATCCCAAAGTAAATTTGAAATTATTCCAGTTACATTCAATTCATGACAAAATTAGGGTTTAAAGCAAACACATGTCACAAAATGTGGGCTAATTTAGCCTCTTTAATCACATCATAGACTCACAAGTAGGTTTAATAGGTTAAAATTCACTATAATTACCTTTGTGCTTGCATTTTGATAAAATTACCTATCCAATTCATTGGTGCTTAATTTGACGCAAGACCCTTTGAGGAAATTACAATAGGCATGTATAAACCTAAGGAGCAGGGGTTACAATTGAATTTATTCTCTTTTGAGAAACCAATAATAAGATTGGTTTCTCATCATTATATAGATGATCTGTGATAATTCCAAAAAGCATCTAGGAAATCATTGAGGTGAAATTAATTGAATTTCACCTTTCTAAGATCTAAAGGGACATATTTAGAACCCTGTAGCATTTTTTAGGGTTGAGTTAAGATTTTTGGTCATTCGACAACCTAATTAATAATTTG
Organism: Torreya grandis; assembly: GCA_037957365.1. Lineage (NCBI taxonomy): Eukaryota > Viridiplantae > Streptophyta > Pinopsida > Cupressales > Taxaceae > Torreya > Torreya grandis. The sequence continues at coordinate 489,998 of JARHVA010000235.1, read as the reverse complement.
AACTTGTGCAAAACATTTAGAGGATATATACATCATTGATTTAAGTCTTTCATATAGAGTTGGAAAGGAAAATGAGTAAATAATACTTGGTTGAGAGACAAGTCTTGAACTAGATGTAAGTAATAGTCCACCTACCAAAAAATACAAGCTTCTAGGAAAAACCATTTGAAGATTGAATTTAAGGTAGATTCTTCTTGGCATCAATTTGTGGAATCTAGAGGATCCATGGTAAAAGAATAAATTGATAGATGGGATAATTCAAAGTGAGGTAAAACCAAGGTATTGGTATCTTGAGCTTGTATAAGGGTATTGTAGGACCCGCATCTTAAATTGAGACATTATTCTATCATTACTGATCAAACACAAGAGATAGAGATCAAAATAAGTTCATTGGTCTTTCATGACTAATATAATAAATATTATTTTTTTATAATCATTCAGAAACCTAGAAGGCCTTATATTCCTTCAAGTGGGTTATATACAAAACAAAGGTAGGATGTACATGATATATGGTCAGTTTTAGGCCATGTGTTACATAGATTATACAATTTATTAAGCCATAAATTTGGTTTAGGGGCTCAATTTTTCCCAAATCACATCCCTAATTGCACCAATTGACTAATTGGATAAATTCATGATAGAATCAAACTTAATATTGCCTCAAACTATATCTTACTAGAGTGTAGTTAATTTAGTAGTTTTAGGAATATTAGAGTCTTATTCCTAATTTAGTTAAAGATCTAAGTTGACTAAATTAATAAAATATATTGCAAAAAAAACTACTTATTTGTATAATTTATTTGGCCTTCGTAGCTTTCTAAAAATAGTAATGAAAGATGAGAAATGTAACTTATATTAAAATTGGGCTAATATGACTAAGACAGAGGATGATACTAGATGTACAAGATTGGGACAGTGTCATGAACTAGGATTTGGCTTTCTTTTAGTAAACAGATAAGAGCACTGAAAATAGGACACTTTGGGGTTTGATGTTATAGTCCAGGTCCTACTAGCATTAACTAAACTAGTTATAGAGATCTATTTTTTTTGTTTTTTGTCCACTGTCCCTATGTGAACCTACATGTGAAATTTTGGATCTTGAATGTCAATGGATCTCTTTTTAGATCAGATTCAATCTTCAATCCCTAGACCTTCATTATGCTTGAATTAAACTTGAGAAAGAGGGGGGCTTAGTGTGCGTAAGATGCACTAAATGTGTATCCACACCCCTCATGTGTGCATGCTACCTACATACCAATACTTTGAAGAGGGATAAATCAATATGTAGTTATCTCACTTGATGTGCTTTATGCAATAGTGTTATGAAGATGCAAAAATGCTAAATTGGGTGTGTTTGAGGTGGCTAGGGATTGGTGTGAGGATTTGGATGTGTTTATAGCTGTGTTGGATGGTTATATGTAGAGAATGGTCTTGCTTGTATTCATTCTTAATTTTTTAATATTTGTCGACCCCTTCTAAATTAACTTTGAATGGGATTTTATAGAGATATATTTGTCATGGGTTAGATGCATTCATGCTAGGCTAACATAATAAAGAAGAGGAATTAAGAGAAAATGAGAATTTAAGCTTGAAAGGTGATTAGAAATGAGTGCTAGAAATGAGACACTCTAGGTTCCAATGCTATAGTCCAACCATAGTACTCCTATCCTATAGGTTCAAGACCTGGGGGGTGGAATAAGCATGGAAAATGGGGTTTGGATGAGCTAGAATCAGGCCTTGAAAGTCTACAAATGATTAAGAATCAAGAAAAAGGTGTCTAGAAGGGTCATGAGAGAATGAAAGAAGGACCTATGGATTGGGTGTTAAAATCCCTACTCAAGCTACCAATTTTAACATTTTATATGACTACATTTACCCCCCCCCCTTTATTCTAGTGATGTAACAAGGTAAAATAATAGGATAAAGGAAAAGTAAAAAGTGTACATAAACTTACCTATAAGGGTGAAGCTCATGAAGCTGTGTGATGTTGGGTGTGCATAGAGAGAACATGTTTTGAAATGTAAATATACAAAATAAAATTAGGAGTAGATAAATTTTTACTAAATACGCTATATCTAAAATAAGAACATACAAATCTAGGTAAGAAAGAGGAAAAGAAAGGACTGAATACACCTCACCAAATATGTGAACCAATACACAACATATTATGATGTTGAGTGATGTTGGATGATGTTGAGCAATGTTAATTATGTGTTGTACCAAGATTAATATCATGATCGGAGCTGAGTGCTCAATTCCCCAAGAGTGGCTTAAGAAAGCAAAGGTTGGACTTTTGGCTCCACTGTCTCCCACTAAGTAAATCTAGGTGGTCATGCATGTGTTGATCAATGTTTGGACTATGTGTCCAATCCCTCTGAGTGGGTGGATCAAGAATACAAAGGCTATCTATTCCTTTGGCTTCATTATTTCCCCATGAAGTGAATCTATAAACTGGTATTTATATGAATGTGTGTCATACGAGATGGATCCTAAAGCCCATGAATGCTCTATAATATGATAATGTGGCATGGACAATTGAATGTGTACTAAAAACTAGACCAATTTGGCCAACTCCATAAGGAGGAGATTATGCTTATATGAAAGCCACTCTAAAACTATAAAATAGGATTATGTGGAAGCCACTCAGGAATGTGGAGGTTAGGCTTGTATAAAATCTACTCTAAAATGATGTCAACCACCTATAGATGGAATAAGACATGTAATTGCTAAGAATGCCTAGGTAATATACTAAACTTGAAAATCAAAGAATCCAAATGTGTTACACATATTACCCTAAATCATTGGTGTCTGTAACATGGATTTTGATCTAGAAGTTATACCAACTACCCAATCTGAAACTAGAAGAGAGAGCCATCATACCACACATGATACCCCCTATATCTAGATTATTTGAGAAAAAGTGTACTAAAAATATTAAATATGAACTAATATGCATCTGACAAAACTGTAGCTGAGCTGATCTTTTTACTTGTTTCTAGACAATCTAGGTTTTTTACTATTTGGATAGAAGTGTTAAAAATAGGACACCCTATTATCTGGCACTATTGTCCATATCTGGTGTTATTTTTCTTAGCTAAATTTTAAGACTATTCTATGATCATCACTACTTTTCTAGTCTATTCTTTTTGTTTTAGGTTCTAGTTGTTGTTCTGAGTATTTTTAAAAATGATATTTTGATCGGTAAGAACTCTGATCTTTGTAATAAAACCCCTATTTGTTACCCCCTCTTCTCAGGGTAGTAATGAATACCCTACAATGACTTTCTTTAGAAGAAAGATCCCTACAAGTATGTTATGTTGTGAAATACATGATATAGAAATGATAATTGATAAGATGTCTCAAGATATAGCATGGTTTGTATTGGAGATTATTGGATCAAATAGGGGTATGCCTAGATAGATATAGTAATGTAATAGCATGTACAATGTACTAAATTGAAACTATAAATGCTAGTTTTTAGTTGTTAGTTGTTATGTGTTAGTTGTGAGTTATCATAGAGGGATGAAGCATGATGTCCATCATGACATCCAAGAAAACAAGATAATACATGATGTGGATCATGGCATTGTAAATAGTGAGAAGTAAATAAGAAAAAAGCACACAAGGCAAGAAGAAAGAAGCATACAAAAGTGGCCAAGGGGCCAATAAAATAAAGGACATGGTCACATGTCACTCAAACTAGAAAGCAAACATACAAGGCATGTTCAAATGCCATATATACATACAATTGGAAAATAAGCAAGGTTGACATGAGGGCCACAATCACATAGAAGAGTATAGGTAAAGGACATTAGAAAATGTCCTAAGGCACGTAAAATAATAGAATCAAAGGACATTGTAAAATTCCCTAAAGCGCATACTTTAGACAAAACAAGAAATAAGAAATGCAATCACATTTAGCTATGCAAAGTAAGAAAAGAAGGCATTTAATATACTTGAAATACAATCGCATATAACTAATAAAAGCAAGAAGTGAAAGTATGGAAGATATGGAGTATGAGACTAGGTATATGCTAAAAAATACACAAGTGTTATATACTATTGAATGTTGATAGAGTAATCTATGTAAGCTAGTAAGTAATATACATCAATATGTCAACTAGAGTGTGTAGTGCAGAAATGACATAACCTGGATGGTGTAGTCATGTAGAAGATTCCTCCAGGGGGTAGATATATCGATGTATGTCTTCAATATAAAATTAGGATGCCCCTTCAATGGTTAGAGTGAAGCAATCAAGGATCTATATGTCACTCCACACACTTAAAGAAGATCAAGTGAAACATGGTAATGTAGATAAATCAACAAAAAATAAAATAAAACAACAAATGTAAGTCTAACATGGTAGTAAAAATGTAAAACATGGATAATGCATATAATTGAAATTTTTTCATATTTTTGAATTATTTGAATGCTTATTGTATTTTTAAATGTTATAATAATTTTGGTATTTTGACATATTTGAATGTTTTTTTTATTTTTGATATATCTGAATGTTTTTTGTATTTTTGATATATTTGAATGTTTTTGTATTTTTTATATAAGATATGTATAATCAATCATAAATAAAATATGTATAAGTAAGCAAAAATAAACTATGTACAAGCAAGACTGAGAAGAAATGATACTAACCGATGAGTCTCACGAGAGACTCCATATCATGGTGTCTATTATCAAGGAGAGGGATCATGCGTGATCATGAAGCACGATGGAAAGGATGAGACTATGGCTCTAAAATCTATGTATACTATAAATTATTTGAAATATTTATAGTGGAAACTGACTGTGGGGTCCCTCTATTTGGATGTAGTTGTAGGGCTCTTAGGGACCCATTTGGTAGTAGAAGAAGCTCTCTAAACATGTGCTCTGTGTGTAGATGCATGAGACCTCAATGATACTAACTTGGGTGTGAACACTATAGATAGAAGCTATCTAGAATTATAAAACTATGGTTTCTCTAAAAGAGACCTTTGTGGAAGTGTATGAGCTCTTTGTGCTAGTGATGGAGTCCTTGACTGTGTCTAAATTTGAACTACAAGAAGAACAAAAACTAGTGGAGAAACTAAAATTGATGACTATAAAATAGTAAATGGCTCGGAAGTGGGGAGTGGTAACTCATATGGAATTCCACCAACTGTAATAAATTGATTAGCATGAATTAATTTCATGCATCTGTGAACTATAGAAGGTACTACTTGAAGTTTCTAAATCCATGGTCAACCAAGTAATATATCAAAAACTCCTACACTGGGAACAATTATAAATGGTGTGGCCACATGTGTTGGACTAACTTGTTGAGGAAGTATAGTATCACCAAATGAACTCTATATGTGCCCACTAAATCCATTGATAATTATGTCTACCAGGGTAATATCCTCCTCTAAATATCCCAAATGCTAAAGTAATGTCATAGTGCACATGTTCACATTAGATCCATTATCTATGAGAACACTATGAATTCGATGATTATGAATGTAAGCTTTGATAAAAGAGTGTATAATAATCTAAATCATCCTCAACTATCTCCTACTTTTAGAAGGAGGTGGAAGGTCTAGCTAGAACTTTGGAATTGTATACATGAATCATGTTGTTCAAAGGGTGTAACTCAACTGAAGGTGCATGATATGTAGCTAGTGGAGGATGTGAATGATATGCATGATGAACACCTAATGTATCCCTTGTCTCTTGTTTATAATTTTGTGGGAAAGGATTTGAGAATATTTTCAAAGATTTATCTTGTGTTTACTTTGTCTGAAGAGGCTCAACTAAAGTGCCAAGATCAATAATGTTACCATCTATCAAGTCCTATATCTTGTGTTTCAAACTGATGCATCTATTTATTGTGTGTCCTAGTTCCCTATGAAAATCTTAAAATGCATTATAATCATATCCCCATGGAAGAGGACTTTTTGGATCAACTTCCCAAATAGGAGGGAGAGATATGATATTATTTTTCAAAAGCTATTGTAAAACTCTAGCTGGAGATACTAGTAAATTGGAAAAAGTTCATCGAGGAGGCACAGATAAAACCACTCACTGAGGGGGTTCTGAAGCCACATTAACTGTTGGTTGATTTTTACTTTTTCTATCATTTACCTTTACTTTGTATGGGACTTTGTTGTTACTCTTGTTGGTTGTTTTGGATATACTCGTGTACTTGAGTTTTCCCATTGAAATTAGTTTGCCTTCCCTTTCCTTTAGTGTATGACATAACTCAGTGAAGGAAAAGAATATTTTGAACATTATTGATTCATGAAAGGATGGTAGAAGACTCTGTTTAAAAATATCTTGTAACTATTTATTGTCCATGGGGCTAGTCATCTTAGCCAAGATAGTCTTATATTGAAAAACATAAACTGTAAGATGCACATTTGACCTTTGTTTCTATTGTGAAACTTGGGCATAGGAAACCTTATCACCAATGTTAATGTTGAAATGAGCTAGAAACATGTTAGCTAAAGGATTTAATGCATTAACTAACTGATTCGATAGATCATAGAACCATTATAAAGTATAATACTTTAGATTCCATAGAAATAGCTTGGTTAGTAGTCAATTATTTGGCACATAGTCCAAGCATGCTACATGAAAAGATCTCAAATGTGTCTCTAAATCACCCTTGCCATCATATAGAGTGATCTTGGATTGAATAAAATATTATGGTAATGATCTCAAAGCAATATGATGTGTCAATGGTGTATGAAGTAGAGCAAAAGAATCCAAGTCCTGTGTAGGTCTAGAAGCACCTTGCTCAAGATGTAGTACCTTAGATTGAAGAGGTTTTATCTCTTGCACAAGAGCTGCCACATCAAGAGACAAAGATGTAATAGCTATAACTATTGGTGGTATAGAGGAAGGTTGGGGTACTATAGGGGTTGTTGAGACAGTTTCCTCCATAGTGTCATTTGCAATTGATTGCTCTAAAGGAATGGAAGACTCAACTTGTTTAGCTTTTTTGATTTCCATGATAGATTTTAAGATAAGAGATTGATCTCGAGGCTATTCCCTGAGTCTTTATCAAAAACTTTATAAAATTTAAATCTTTATTGAGGACAACTTCATTATCAATAATAGGTGGAAGTGGATCATGAGTCTAATGTGGTGGATCATGAATATCGGTGTTTGTATCATCATTGTTATTCATTGTTGCAATTATCCTCATGGAAATTGGTGTAATTTGGATGTATAAGATCTATAACAAGAACTTAAGCTAGTTATTTATCCATGATATATGGTCAGGTTGAAGGAGTCGGGGTGAATTCAAGAGGGTTGCCACTAAGTCTTGCACTTCACCTCAAAGGAAGCAATGCAAAGAGCTTAGATGGCATAAGGAAAACAACTTGAAAAATAAAAGAGTAAATTAAACATATATAATATAAACAATGAAGTAAAATATGGATTAAAAAGATACAAATGATCACAAATATGTAAGGTGATACCTCAAAATTAATGGGACCTAATATATGCAACTAGGGTTTTGAAAATGATATTTTTTAAAAATTACTAAGGAATTTTAAAATTTAATGTGAATTTATGTTTTAAAGATGCAGGAAAAAAATTGAAAAATTATTGATTTAAAGGGACCTAGTATATGCAACTAGGGTTTTGAAAAAATGATATTTTTAAAAATTATTATGTAAATTTAAAAATTAAATTGAATTTATGATTTAAATATGCAGGTAAAAAATTAGAAAAAAATTGGCAAAATTCTTGATTTAAAGGGACCTAGTATATGCAACTAGGGTTTTGAAGTAAAAGATAATTTTTAAAATTACTTTGGAATAATAAAAATCAAAGTGAATTTCTAATTTAAATATTCAAGTAAAAAGAATCAAAAAATATTTTTTAAATTAGCAAGAAATTAATCCTAGGGTTTCTAGGGATTTTATGCATAAAAGGACCTAGTAAATTCAACTAGGGTTTGAAAAATTTTATTATTAAAATTACTAAAGTAAATTTAAAAATTAAATTTGAATTTTTTATTTAAAATATGTAGGAAAATTATTTTAAAAATTAGCAAGGAATTTACCCTAAGGTTTTTAGGGTTTTTGTGCACAAATGAAGTAAGTCAAGTTCACCAAATGATTTAACAGTTTTGAGAATATTGGAGTCTTATTCCTAAAATAGTTAAAGGTCTGAGTTGACTAAATTAGTAAAATAGAGTATTGATTTGTATAATTTATTTGACCTTCGTGCCTTTTTAAAAATAGTAATGAAAGAGGAGAAATGTAACTTATCTTAAAACTAGGCTGATATAATTAAGATAGACGTTGACACCGAATGTGAAAGACTGGGACAATATCATGAAATAAGATCTAGATTTTATTCAAATAAAGGATAGAAGCATTGAAAACATGACACTTCAGATTTTGGCACTATAGTCCAGGTCTTGCCATTATCATCTAAACTAGTCAAAGAGATCTAAGTTTTTTTGGTTTTATTCATTGTCCCTATGTGAGCTTACATATGAAATTTTAGATCTTGAATGTCGCTGGAGCTCCTTGTAGATTAGATTTAATCTTGAAACCCTAGACCTTTAGTATACTTAAATGAAACTTGAGAAAGAGGGGGGGTTAGTGTGTGTAAGATGCACTAAACGTGTATCCACACCCCTTGTGTGGATACGCTACCTACATACCAATACTCTAGAAATGGATCAAGCTATATGTATTTCTCCCACTTGATGTGTTTTGTTCAATAGTGTTATGAAGATGCAAAAATTCTAAATTGGGTGTGCTTGAGGTGGCTAGGGACTAGTGTGAGGATTTGGATGTGCTTGTAGCTATATTAGATGGTTGTATGTAGAGAATAAAGAAGTTTGCCTCAATGCTCTTGCTTGTAATCTTGGTTGATTTTGTAATATTTGCCAACCCATTATAAATGAACTTTAAATGGGATATTATAAAGATTTATTGGTCATGGTTTAGATGCATTCGCACTAAGCTAACATAATGAAGAAGAGGAATCGAGAGAAAATGGTCATTTGAGCTCGAAAGGTAATTAGATATGAGTGCTAGAAATGGAACACCCTATGGTCTACTGCTATATTCCAACCCCAGTACTTCTATCCTATAGGTTTGGGACCTAGGGGGATGGAATAAACATGGGAAATAAGGTATGGTTGAGCTACCAATTTTGACATTTTATATGAGTACATTAGTTAGGTTGAAGATGTTTAAATTGGCCTCAAATACCACCTTGATTAAATGAATCAACTTTTTGCTTCATTATATATGATGACAATAAGGTTAATCTCACTTTAATCACATTCTATAAATTCTGTGTACATATTCGATAGGTTAAAATTGGCCTCAATTTCCTTCATAAACTTGTATTTTTGATAAAATTAGGGTTTAAGGTTTACATTTATAACAATTGACTATTTAGCTTCATATGTAAGGCAATATGAACTAGTTTAGCCCCAAATCACATCTTAGACTCGCAAAACTAGGTTCAATGGGTTCCCATTGGCCTCAATTACCTTCATGAAAATGCATTTGTGATGAAATTATGGAACTTAGGGGTTGTATTCAAGTCATAAAATTAGGGTTTAGTATAATGAGTTTGTATATACATGTGATGAAATTAGGGTTTATGGGAATTATATTTGTGATAAAATTATGGTTTAGGGTCAACTTGTCACCAAACATGAGCTAAGTTAAACCCTTTAATCACATCATAGACTCACATTGAGGGTCAATTAGGTTCAAATTGGCCACATTTTCTTTTATGTTTGCATTTATGATAAAATTAGGGTCAGTTAAGCCATATGTTGCATAGACTATACAATTGATTGGGCCATGAATTAGGTGTAGGGGCTCAAGTTTACCCAAATCATGTCCCTAATTCCATCAATTGACTAATTGGCTTAATTCATGACATAATCTAACTTAATTTATCCCCAAATCATATCACATGCTCTAGTAGTTACATTGAATGGGTTTAAATTGGCCTCAAATGCCTCCTAATTGAATGAATAAACTCTTTGGTTCATTATATATGATGACATTATAGGGTTAATTTCACTCCAAATCTCATTATGTATACAATTTAAAATTGGTTCATGTGGCTCATTTTGACCCTAATTATCTCCATAATTGAACCAATTGACATTTTCATTCATTATATGATGGTCCATTCAAGTTTATTAAGTTCAAAACCACATCCTGTACATGTAAAACTTACATTTAATGTTTTTTTGCTTCAATATTTGATGAAATTAGAGGTGATCAACCCCCAAATAACATTTTATATTCATGTAATTAGGTTTAATGGGTTCAAAATAACCCCAATTTCCTTCAGATTTAACCATGTTTGACTATTTTGTTAATATTTTATGACATTGGGGTTGACATATTATACTTGAACTAAGTCCCGATGTCTCATGCTTGGCTTAGTCTGCATGTTAAATATTATCATTAGATTATCAAATTCATACATTTTCATCATATCTTCACATAAACTATTAACTAAGGCCATAGAGCCTATCAAAATATAATTGCATCATTTTTGTGGTAGTGTATATAGGTGAAAGGTACTAGTAGTGACCTACACCTACCAATAGTTAAACAAGCTTTTTGTTAAGGTGTGCTCTGTTGAGGAACATGTATTAGTGTGTATAAATATTATTGTCTATGTATTAGTCTAATGTGATACCACAACAACTTAATTCACTATCCAAAGTTAGGGGCATTCCCCTATCATGACACACCACTATTAGGGAGCTAAAGATCAAAAATATGCTTACCCATAGATAAAAATTGGTTTTTATGTTATGAATTAACAACACATGCGTGTTATAATGCATATGCATTACTTAAATTTGAATTCAAAAATGTGAGCCTTTTGGCTTAGAAAAGGCTTGGAATCCCAAGCCAAAGGCTTAGACCTATCAATCTATAGCTGAGTCTGAGAGTTTGATAAAAAATAACAAATTTTAACTTCCATCACCAAATACACTATAAATTTTAACAAAAAAATTCAAATAATTATTACCACGAGAATGAGCATGCTCTCATCTTTCCAAATATAGTTTTTTTAATAATTTTTGGACTATTTTAAGGTTTCAAACTATGTTGATTTTTAGCTATACCTTTTTTAGGCCACTACATGCTGTAAATATACATACCTATTCATGTTTATGTAATTTATTTTTCATTGATCCAAGTGAAAAATAAATTATATGGTCACAAACTAGGCCTAATTCTACACACATTAAAAAAAATCAATTTCAATTTTTTTTAAGGTACTTAGAGGGGCATAGATGACTATCTAATTTTTTGTCAATTTTCAAGATCTATTTATTTGTATAATTTATTAAAAAAAATACTAGTTGAAAAAATATAGGTCACAAACTAGAAGATATTATCTAAATATTGACCCAATGGTTTCAAAAACTATCAAACGATGCTTAAAAAAGGTGGGTCGCATGGACATCTATTTAATTTGTTTTCTTAAAAGGAATAGGAGTTCCTATTCAAATTTTGGATGTTTAACCTAATTATACTTAACAATTTTTCAATAACTTAGTGTTTTGGAAACTAAACCCAAAATGCTACAATTCATATTTTTATACCATCTTGAAGTTTTGAGAGTATCCATCTCAAATTATCTATAGAAGTTCATATTTCGAAAATTTCAAGAGAACCATGTCCATAGGTAGGCCCTTTTTTGTCCCTAAAATTTGTGCACCCACACATGTCTGAGACTGAGGAACATGTTCTTGGAGAGGGGTTAAGACTGCCTTCACAAATAAGCCAACCATATCAGATCAAGGATGGGGTAGCTAAACTAGTGTTAACTTGGATTTTTCCAATGCATATGTGGGTCTTTCAATGCCATCCCTTCATGTATTTGTACCTGATGAAGAGTTGATGCACTACTATGTAGTTACATAGGATTTTCATGACTGTGATGATGTAATGAATCTCGTATAAATAAATTATAATGCAATAAATAACAAAAAATAACTTGAATGTAGTCAAAGTAAAGAAATTACAACAAGCTCATGTTTAGGTAGTTTCCTTAAACTACTAGTAGAGAGGGTTGTGCACAATTCTAATCAATAATGAAATGGTGTAATGAGATTGAGAAATCAATCTCAAATCTTGACTATAGATAAATTTTTAGAAATGCTTCATGACCAAGAAATAATAAATAAGTAAATAGAGGAAATCAAGGCTAGGAATAAACAACAAATAGAAGAACAAAAAGCATTGAAATAAAATAACATTGATTTGAAAGAGCAATTTATTTTTTTGAGAACGAGTTAAAAAAGAAAGAAAAAGGCAAATGGAAAATCAAAAAAGGATGAGGAAGTATGAGGAGGAAATGAAAGAGATGGACATACATAGAATGTTAAAAAAATTGCAAATCCTTTTCCAAATCAATATCCAATTATGATGGAAATCATGAACATCTATGTTCCTTCCTATGCAAGCTCAAGAAATTATCAGCTAGGCAGTCTACTTAGTACACCTAATAATTTCAAATGACATGTTGTTATCAACAAAGGGAAAACACTAAATTTACAATCATTGATAGGTGATATGATAAACACTCCAACAACATCACAGCTAGTGAAAGACACACTAGCAAAAGAGTTGATAGAGCAAGCTCTTGAACAACCTTAAGTATACAACATTTTGTCATGAAAGAATAATTTATCAAAAAACTACACGTATGTAACTTTTTGTCTTGATTTTGAAGATTCGACAAAGGTTTTTGTTGTAACGAGAAAGAATTAAATAACATCCTTATTTTTTACCTTAGTTTGTCTAGTCACATATCAAATAAATAATATTATCCTATGCTTTTTCCATTTAAATTATTGAGTATAGTTGTATAATGGAAGTAAACATGTTTGTATGATTCACATTGGCATAACCTTGCTTATATTGAAGGAGAGATTTATCATCGTCGCCAAAGTTTTAGGTGATAGAGTGCATGTATGGTCTCATTCATGACCAATATGGCATCCTCAATGACAACACATGATATTTGTATGAATATAGATCATACTATAATTGAAATGCTTATTTTTATGTTTTGCATTCATGTTATTGATTGTTGTCACAATATTATTCATGTCATCTATTACACAAATTAACGTTAAATGATCGGTAATTTTTCTAAGGCAAAATCATACTTTGAATGATTCACACATCGATAACAGTAAATTAAAATATAGTCACTATAGTTTAAGAATTCATAGAATGATTCACATATATCGACAAAATTATTTATTTTTTAACAAACACTCAAAGCCTGAGATGTGTACTCAATTCGCCATTTCTACAGAAGTCAAAAGAAAAAAACACAAAATATTAAAAAAAACCTTTCCTTCTAAAAAAACCTCACATGTAAGCAGCGAGGACCAAACAAAATCCAAGGCTTAATCATTTTGAAAAAATAAACTAGAATACTAAAATAACCCACATTTCACCATTTTTGCACAATTCAAAAGAAAATCCTAGAATACCGAAACAAAAAAACCCTTTCAGTCTTTGAGATGTAGATGTAATCCCAAGAATCAATAAAACAAATCAGAGATGGACAAAAATATTAACTTTTTAACAAACATTGTAAGCAATATTCAAAAAATTTAAACTATTATGGCTCATAGCCTTAGTGACGTATAAAATATCTCACCTGTAAGCAATGATGGCCAAACAAAATTTAAGGCTTAACTGTATTAAAAAAACACTAGTAAAAATGGAGATGGATCTCATGAAAACTCTACCTCGTTTCAACCATGAAATATCACATTTATGAAGCCAGAGACATGCTCCTAGTTCACCATTTCTATGGACACCTACACCTAGTTTTTCAATTTTGTACAAATCAAAAGAAATAAACTTAGAATACAAAAAAAAAACCCAACAAAATAAAACCCATGAAACCAAATTGACATGCAAGCCATGATAAACTATTATGACTCATAGCCTTAGTGAGGTATATAATACCTCACCTATAATTGCTTAGTTAAACAAAATCCAAGGATTGGTTGTGTTGAAAAAACCCAGTGGAAATCGACATGGATAACTTGAAATCTACCTTTGTGAAACCTAAGACCCACACCCAATTCGCCACTTATGCATAAGTCAAATGAAAAAACTTAGAATACTTAAAAAAACACATTCCTTTCAGGGCACAAGGGGTGGATAATTTTTTAACAAACACTCCAAGCCTTATTTACATTTTTGTAACTATTTGGTTCATAGCCTTAGTGTGGTCTTAAAAATCTCACCTGTAAGCAACGATGGCCAGACAAAATCCCAACGAGCAGACGGCTTGTGCTCGTCCCTGCATTGCATCATCTCTTCCCTTTGACAATAGTGGACATGTACGGTGATCAAAGCAATTAAACGTATGGATGGGCAATTTGAATGCCAAGTGATGGACGGTAAATGTAGGGTGATGAGGCATCAATACTTTATCACATCGAACCATGTGTATGCATTCCATGAACTGCACACTATTAACTACAGTTTAAATACCCCACTTTTGGCATCCACTTAGATTTTTATCAGTGATGTTACCATTGCCTATCAGTTAGACCTCCAAAACGACACTATAATGACTTCTTGCATGACAATCAAAACCATAGAATCGTACTGCCATGCTAGATGCTGAAAATCTAGACTAAAAATGTAGACATTTAAACTATCCATCAATATCAATTTTACGTATTGATGTAGCATACTTTAAACACCACATAAACACAAAATTAAAGTGCATGACTACTGAATTCTCTCAATTAATATCAAATGTAAAATTTATTGACTAATAGAAAGTATAATAATTATAAATCATAAAACAACAAATCCAAAACATAATTCTTTCTTATGCATAAAAAATTATTATCTAATATTACAAAATGATCGTTAAAAAAAATTGCTCAAAAAATTGAGCCAAAATAGTTGTTCGATAATGTAGTATATGTTATCTTTGTTCATTTAAATTTACCCTTTATTCATTGCTTTTTAAATTTCTCATCTCCATTCAACTAAGTTCGAGTTCTTATCAAGTAACGGTTATGATGTATTTTGACTATTTGTTTTTAAATATTAAAAACGTTAAGATCTATTTGCTTAACCATGTGGATTTATTTTATGATAGAGAAGCACTTTAATACATTAGCCACATTGGGGACCGTATTTCATGCTGGTAATATAGTTTTCTTTTCATTTATAAATCTAAATTTGACACGTGTCATTTGATGTATTTTGATTATTTGTTTTTGAATATTAAAAAGATTTTTTTTTCCTTCATTAAAATCTATTTGTCTAATTATGTAGATTTATTTGATAATAGCTAAGCACTTTAATACATTGGTCATATTGAAGATTGGATTTAATGGTGGTATTATAGGTAAAGTCAGACTTATTTTTAATATTACTCAGATTTAATCATAAATATTAGTAAGTATGATTTATGTTCATATAAATTGTGAAGTGAGGGCCTCAATTTTCTTGACAATATGTTATTAATACACTTTCCACTTTTCTTAATTACAAATTAATTTTTTGGAAATAAATTTAATCACTCATTTTAATAAATTGTAAAATGTTTAATTATTAATTTTTTAATTTTTTATTTTTTTAGTTTTTACTTTTCATTTTTCCATATATTTAATTAGTATAAAATAATCTTTATTTATAATAATTATTAATATTTATAATATATATATAATTTTTTTACAGACCTTTTAAATTATGAAAATACTTTAAAAAAGAATTATACACTATTGATATTAGCAAACAAAGTAACATAAATGTTAAACAAATTTAAATTATAATAATAAATAATAACAAATTTAAGTACAAACAATTTTCAATAAATAAAAAAATTAACTATTATACTTTACAATAAAATGCTAACAAAAACAAAGATATATTAATATATCATTTTTCTTTATAATTTTTATTTGATTCATACAATTTAAAACAGATAAATCTGCAGGGTTTTTACAATTATAATTGTATTAAAAACTTGAAATGAAAAGCACTTAAAATCCATTTGACAGCCAAAGGTGACTGTCAAATTCCAGTCTTGCAGACAACTTTGCCCTCATTTCATATTTACAAAATTCCTGCTGAAGCAAATGCAGCTTCAAACCTGGAGTCTTGCTGCAAACGTCTGTCTGAGGCCGCCGATTCTCAATCTAAATTTGCAAATGCAGCTTAAAACCGAGTAAACTACAAGATATACAGAGCAATTTATATACTGGACAAGTCGTAATTGGAGTTGCTGCAAACGTCTGTCTGAGGCTGCCCAATCTGAATCTAAGTTTTTACATTTTGATTGGGATGTACAAATAATCAACCTTACTTTCATCTTTTTCAATTTAAAGATTTTCGAAAATTTGTATTTTGGTAGATTGCATAACAATTGAGAAACAATTGCGAAACAAATATAACATACTCTCATCTTCATCAATTAAATTACTACCCCTTTGTCAGAACCTTCAGTAATTTACCCACTGATTGAGTAATAGAACTAAATATCTGCCTTTTAATGCTGGCTCTCTTGGGTGAGTGTCTCAGGGCCATACTTCCCTGCATTTTCCCACTTGCAGCAACCTCCTTAGCTACAATCGAATAAGATTCTTTATGTTCCATACTCTGCCGATGATTAGCAGATGTACGCTCAAGTAACTTAAGTAGAGATGAGATCAAAGTGGAAACAGGACAATTATGGCTGCAAAACTCCGCTATATAGGAAACTTAACTTGAGCCACACGACACCCATAATTAAAAATTAATTAAATTGTACGTCTAATATTTCAACTGTTAATTAAATTTTATGTTTGATCCATTGTGCTTTGCTGGCAATTTCCCAATGAATGACTGATTTCTGTCAAAAAGTCGTTGACTACTAAATTTAATATCAGATTTTCACTGGAAAAATGAATTTCACCTTTCACAAAAGATTTGATGGTAACGTTTGTTTGTTGTATATCTCATCTAAAATCTAGAAATTTTGTGATCTCATTGGTGACGAGAATTATATTTCTTCATCTGCAAGCCATGCTAATTTATCCATTTTCAATCTTGAAACTCTTTTATCTATTGGGTCAAAGTCTTATACTTTTCGTGCATATGATCACTCAAAAGTTCTAAAATTGATTTTTGCAGTCAAGATTATGCTTCATGATATGCAGTGCCAATCCGTCAAATTCTAAGTTTTGAACTTATAATTGTTCAATTTATATTTTATAATAATATATATTATTTTATATTTAATATTATATATAATTTGTTTTAATTTTTATTTAATAATAATTAATTATATTATAACATGTTAATTTTCAATTATTAGTGTTATTCCAATTGGATTATTCGATAATCCAAGAATAAAAATCAAAAATTAAATATGATCACATGAAATTCGAAGATCAGTTTATATGATAAATATTAAAAATGAAACTATAATAAAGATAATGACAAGGAGCCAAACACTTCTAAATGAAATCTTAAGAAGTATTAAAAAGGTAAAACCCACTTAATGAATGACATCTCATAATAGAATCCATAAAGAGATTTATGAAAAGAATGGTTTGAAAAACATACATCATATATATTAATTTTCTAGGTAAATAAGCTTGGTAAATTAAAATATATTGTAGTATAAATATCTACATGATTTTAAAGATGGACATGATTGGTATTGATATGGATGGGATTTGCATAAGGTTTAATGGTATTTGGAATTTTAAAGAAGTGTTGATTAAGGATTTTCATGCTCGTGCATATTAGATGGTTTGTAAATTGGTAAGTTTAAATAATAATTTGTGTTTCTCTATGTATAATTTATACAACTCTCAAAAAATATTTTAAAAAAGAGTGTTGGAATCAAATATCCTAGATTATATAGAAAATGTGTAGAATTGTTAGATTGTTATTGGAGACTTAAATGTGAGGTTGGATTTAATAGAAAAAAGAGGAAATTTCGTCATCCCTTTGGTTATGCCATTTTTGGTGCGTTCATTGAAAACTTGAATCTATATGATTTTAGACTAAATAAAGGTTAGTTCACTTCAACCAATCATAGGAAATGAAATAGTTAATAACTTAAATATTAGATAATTTTTTATCCTCTAACAACTTGGTGGACAAAGATATCATGTTTAAAGTGGGGGTCATGATATAAGCAAAATCAAATCACTAACTAGTCATTTTGTGGTTTGAAGAAAATAACCACTCGATAACATTCCCTTTTAAATTTGAGAAAATGTGGTTGGAACACCCATAGCTTGATAAGATAGTAACATAGTTTTGAAAAACCCTGATGATAGATGTAATGAAAATGTTTTTGTTCTCTTAGAAACTAAAATCCCTCAAAGCTCAATTGAGAGCTTGGAATAGGAACTCCTTCAAAAGCATGTTCAACAAAAAGGAAGTTGAAGAAGATCGCATGCACATAATCCAAAAATAAAATCTATCTAGAAACATCTCGAATAAGGAGCATACTCATGTGGTGTCCCTTATGTCGGTGAAACAAAGAGGTCCATTTACACTAGAATTAAGGAGCATGCCATTGATTTCCATCTAAAGAGGTGTGAGAAATTGGCTCTAGATGAACAATCATACAATTCCAAACATGCAATATGCATAGAGGAAACCATGTGGAGAACCATTTGTAAAAGCAAAACTTAAGAGAAGCCATTGAAATTGGCAAGCACCCTCACAATATGAATAAAGACACAAGCTTAGGTATTGATCCTATGTGGAGGCCTATCATTAACACTCTTTAGGTCCTCCTTATTTTTGCATAGGAGTTGAAATTAACCATTAAATTAGAATTAAACTAATATTAAATTAATATTCTCCACCTATATTCATTCAACATTCACAATTACAATTTAATAAAAATATTTTAATATAATATATTTAATTTATTTATTTATCTTAATAAAAAATTAAAAATTAATAATGTTATAAATTATTTTTTTAAACGTTAGTCTTGGAACCATTTTCTCCTATTGGTGAATCTCTTTGTCACTTGGAGGTTCAAGAACTTAACAATAATAAAAGAGGTGGGAACACATTTCCTAAACTAACGACTACTCTTACATTAATTACCTATGGTGGTCAGTGCTATATTTTACCTATTTAAGGAAGCTCGGGTTTGTTGTTCTATCATTATTCTGGTTCCCCTCATGAGGGATCATAGTTAGTGATCCGAAACATCAAGGTTTACTTTTTTTTTAATGTAAATTTTTTCCAAAAGATTCACTATTATTTAATGGATTGTGAAAGCATCAAATCTCTTATATTTACACTATTTTTAAGTATTGGTTAACACTTTTTTTTAATGCATCTCAATTTTATTATTTTAAATTAATTTAAAACGTCACTTCCATTTTTATATATCAAAAACATATCAAAACTTTTTTTAAAAAAACTTTCATATAAATTAATTTTGGCACTCCTACATAACATTTAAGTGACACTCTAAATGGCCAAATTAAAATGTTTTAGTAGTAACACTTCTCCCATAATACATCAAAAGATAATGTGATAAATATCCTACATAAATCAAAACCATTTTCATAGTAAATCAAGAAAGATTAAATGACAAGTTTAAGGATAAAAATATCTAATGGCTCTATAAGGAATATAAAAATAGATTTTAAGGCTTGGAAGATGATGAAGCTTGGAAAATATTGTTGAGATATTGCATTTCTCAAGGACTCTCTCTTGGTAGAAAGGCCTCACAAGGGATTGGTCTACACAACCTTCTCATTACCCTTGTTCCTATTAAGATAGGCGACACTTTTGTTATTCAAACCATCTAGAAGGCTTGGGAGAGGCTCACACCTCACCTCATTTGGGTGGAAGAAGGGCTTTGAAAGGATCTTTCTCTAAATTCTCATTCCCTGTGGTGGTCTCCTACACTCAAATACCACAAAGTTCCCTTTGCCATGATCCTTAGATCAAAGGTTTGAGATTGTTCAAAAAATGTATTAAAATGATTGGAGATTTGTTCTGTAAGATAAACCGATATTGGCTCTTGTGTAATATTGTGAAGGTTAAGTTTAATATTAATAATGAAGATGCAAAATCTATTAGTGAGTTGTAAAGTTCTATACTTGAGGAGTACTTAAACAAAATTGGTGTTTCCTCCCTTATGCCCTAGTGGAAAGATTGGAGTTGGCCTATGAATATGCCCTTTACTCATTATTCTCCTTGTATGTGGTATATTTTTTTGACTCCTCAGTACATCGAAACTGAAACCCTTAATGAGAGATGGAATTTTAGATCTTTTACTTTTATATGGACTAGAAGGTTTGCTAAAATCTAGGTAGCTCTTATTGAGCCTAATCAAGCACATTTTTTTTGGTATATTCTTTACCATGGTTTTCTTATTGGTGACTAGCACAAGGACAAGGGGGTCTCAAACCCCAACTGCCCTACTTGACACCAATTATAAACCATTAAACACCTATTTTGGTGTTGTCCTCATGCTCAGTCTGCTTGGAGTTGGATTCACACCCTTTTCAAGCCCTTCTAGCCTAAATTATTCACTTGGAAAATGTCTTTCTTAGGGGACTTTGTGATTTGTACACAATAGAATAATCCCCTCACTTGTTTCTCTACATACAACTTACACCTTTTACACACTCCTTTGCATTAATCTTTCTTACACTCTTATGCATAAGTCATGTACTTATTCATAGACTTTTTCACTCACCTCGCAACTTTGTGCAGCATCCTGTTATTCACTCATATGTTCACATGCCTACATATGTCCTCACTTTAGCACATCCACGTGTCAGCATTTTCTAACTATGCTTGTCAAGTGGCACTCTACAGTTGGGAATCTTTTCTGTCATACTATTAGTTGCCACCAACCTAGAAGGTCAACTATCATCTAGCAAGAAAGATGAAATAAATGTTAACCATCTTCTTTTTAATTGATAATAGTTATAACTACTATTATATTATTCATGTTAAATATGTAACATATGCATCTAGCCAAGGGTTAATGTCATACATAGTTGTAACATAGATAGCATGCTCTACGTATCTATTCCATAACACATAAGTTATAGCACATTGTACTATTTTCCCTGTTCTCTTTTATTGAGTAGATGTTGCATTTCTGCAAATAAGACTTCCACTCCATTGAGTAGAAGTTGCAATTTTGTAAATAAGACTTCCAACCCATTGAATATGTTTTGATTGTTCTTCATGAATACATCTTTATGTATTCACTCTATACAACCAAACTCGCTTGTTCCTTACACACTTGGTCCTATGCCCCATGGTGTGGACCATTAGTATCAAAACATAGTTATTATTATTTTCTATGTATATAACATGCAAGCACAACTTGAGAGAGAAGATTTAACATTCGGTTCTATCTCAAAAATTCCAGATGAATGTCATATAAAAATCAAGATGTCTAACACCCAAAAATAACCTCAGGTAACCCCATAGGTTCATAGGCTTATTGTTGATGCACTAGAGGCAAAACACACCACACTTTTTGGCCAATTCTATGAGTTGATGATATAGTTAAACTCGATGCCTTCTACTACACCTCCACAATAAGCTCAACAATGATTTCAACAATAAACCCCCTTCAAAATGAAATTCAATCTTGACATATCTTTGTTTGAAGGCAATATCAATGCTAAAGCATTAGATTCCTAGATTCGACAACTTGAGGCATAATTACCAGTCAATTACTTCACCAATGCTAAGAAGATCACCTTCATGGTATTGAAGATGTCCATTTTGGTTATTCACTAGTGGGAGACCTTTATTGCATAGTGTGTGCAAGAATATGTTCCAATTGAATGATGGAAGATTTTTTTCAATGCATTGAAGGAGGAATACTACCCTCTCAAACACTTTGAATATGAATATATCAAGTTTCAACAACTATGTCAACCTAAGGATCAGTCAGTGTACACCAACATTTTCCATGACTACTATGTGCACTTGAGAGAGAATTTGAGTGAACAACATAAGGTGTTGAAGTACATTAGTGGAATTTCACCTTATATATGTGCAAAGATGAAGTTATTAACTTCCAACAGGTTGGGGAAAGCATATCAAAACACTACTAAGATCAAAGCCAAGGCAAATATGAAGCATTATTCTACCTCTTCATCTAATGCAGTGCATAATGGCTATCCCTTGTACAATTCCACATTGTATCCTTCTACTTAGAAGTATAAAAATTCTCGCATCCTCAGAAGACCACTCAAAACATGAAGGCTCCTATGTCTTCTGCTTCAGACAAAGGAAAGAAGAATCTAGGTGATAAGTGGTGCCATCACCATTGCTCATCCACTCACAATGATTCTGAATATCGTGCACAATAATTCTTACTCACATATTCTACATGAGGTCTCACATCGATGGACACCACTCATCTAGATGCCTCTTTTATAAATACCATCACCACTATAATTGGCATCTATAAGGAGCATAAATGTCTCTTCCACACCAAGTTCTAGGCGAAGGGTGAAGAGTCAGCCTTTTCATGTCATCATAGACAATGGAAGACAAAATAACATCATTAAGCAATCCATAACTCAATTCCTTGTTCTTACCACTACTGCTCATCCTAAGCCACATTCTTTGGGGTGCTTGTAGTAGGGGAAGATATACAGGTTTGATGACAATGAACCTTTTAGTACAAATCTAAGCCTATGGAGGATAATGTCACTTGTGACATCATGCCTCTAGAGGTCAACAATATTTTATTTGGGATACCATATTTATATGATGAAGAAGCTACATATCAAGCCAAGCCATAAAATTGGACTTTTCATGCATAAAAACACTTCTACAATCTCTTTGAGTCGACACCCATGACCAAATTCACCTTAGTCTCTACCAAGCAATGTTGTAAACTTGTCTTACACATGAAAAAGTTCATGTTGTTCATGGTCCACCCTAACACACTTGCATAAAAGATAAATCACACTCTGGTAGCACATACCACTCTCATAATGTTGAAGCAACAATAGATTGACAAGTTACTAAAGTAGTGTAGTGAAATCTTCTCAAAGCCTAAAATCCTTATAATGCATAGCAAAATAAATCACCACATCAATTTGGTTCATTTATCCCCTCTTCTGAATATCCCCTTGTATCATAGACCAATTTGAGAGAATGATGAAATCCAGTGCCAAACACAAGAGCTCCTTAATCAGGGTAAGATCAAGCCTAGCTCTTCAATTTGTGGGAGTCTAATAGTCCTCACACCCAAGAAGGATGGATCCTGATCACTACTCCCACAATTAAAACATAAGCCCAAGTAATTAATTACTCAATAATTAAAAGATTATAATATTAACATTTACATCATTAACCATAACAGATTTATGAATGTACATTATACAGATGAAAGATAAATATGTCCTCACTTCCTAAGGAATATGGAATTATCTTTCACAATGACATAAAAAGATACCTAAGTAAAATAACTAAATATGTGTAGGGAAAATCATTAAATGAAATAAAAACCTACACTAACACCCTCCTGAAATGTAGCTTAAGTGCATAGTGGAATTGGGTCCTTAAACAAAGGCCTAATGATGTACCCAAGTACATAGGAATGGCCCTAGAAGAGAAAGTTGGAGCTGTTTGAACCATAATAAGAGCCTACAAATGAAGATAATTGATCTCAATGGAGGATTTGATGAATATATCAATAATTTGCTCTATTATTTGGATGTAATAGAGATCAATGGCTTACTCATATATGAGCTATCAAATGAAATGCATGTGAATCTTGATATGTTTGGTCTATTGATGTAGGATCAGATTCCTAAATATCTAGATTATGATTTGGTTATCATAGAAGATGATTGTTTTTCATAAAAAATGGATGCCAAATTCAGTGAGAATCCCCTAAATCCAAATAGCCTTAATGGCAGCATTAACAATTCTTCTATATTTTTCCTATGTAGAAGATAAATCAATAGCATTCTAATTATGGCTTGACCAACTAATATGACCTGAATTAAGGGATAAACTATAACCTAAAGTAGACTTATGCTTTTAAATATCCATAGCCTAATCTAAATCTATATAACCAATCACAAATCAATGACGATGCCTGCTCCATAGCAAATATCAAAACTATGACTACCTTGAATGTAATGTAGAATTTGCTTAGTTACTTTATAATGTAGCTCATGTGGTTATTGCATGAATCTAGAGACCATGCCCACTACATATGAAATACTAAGTCTAGTGTACATAAGATCAATAAGACTTCTAACAACTTGTTGATACGACGTAACATCAACCAAAAGAGATGGGCAATCAGCCTCAAGTTTCACACTAGATAGAAAAGGAGTCAAAATTATCTTACAGTTAGCCATGTTAAACCATGCAAGTAAATCAAGAGAATACTTGGATTTTACAATAGTGATCCTAGAGTATG
This sequence comes from Torreya grandis, assembly GCA_037957365.1. Lineage (NCBI taxonomy): Eukaryota > Viridiplantae > Streptophyta > Pinopsida > Cupressales > Taxaceae > Torreya > Torreya grandis. The sequence goes on along the minus strand of JARHVA010000235.1, from coordinate 465,565 downwards.
ACTAAGAAATTTCAATCATGAGGAAGTAATGCAATGAATCCAAGTCAGACATTGATACCTGGTCAAATAAAATAATTTCTAATGATATGATGGTAGATGAATAACTCTTCATGATCAATAGGTCATCCATATAGATAATTAGAATCATCATGAATCATCTTGCCGTAAAATGTAGACATTTAGATTAGAATGGAATCTGGTGAATCCAATGAGATAAGAAAGGATTCCATCTTAGAATACTAAGCTTAAAGAGCTTGTTTGAGGCCATGGATAGATTTTTAAAATTTGAAAATTAAGGATGAATCTTCCACAAATCCTTATGGTTGTTAACGTGTGGAGCTAAAAGATTCACCAAATGAGCGAGTTTGCAAGTAGATTTACATAGTCACCGGTGTGGGTCAGGAGTCGACTAAGAGATGTCGGTGTTGGTCATGTATCGGCTGACATCGGTCACCTGTGCGTCTAGAATGCTATTTCTGTGGACAGGAACAAAATGTTTGCATGGTAGGATTAAGTGTTAGTCTTAAGTCTGCATCTCTATCTTTAGTAAGACTGATTTGAGCCCTTGATTAGGAGGTTCATCTAATGGTTGTAAATGCATGCTCATGTTCCCTAATATTATATAATAGGGATAATTCTTCATAGCTTATTGTATTGTATTGTAGAATTGGAACAGTACATAATTGTATATGTGAATCATTCCAGGTTGTTGGAGTTGATTGTAATTGAGAGAGAGAACTCTTGAGGGAAAGAGATCTAAAAAGAGATCTGTATATCTGAGAGAGGTGTGGAAGAAAAGAAGTTTCTTCAATTGTATTCCTTCTGTAAAGAGTTTAATACAAGTTTTCAGGGTGGTTTCTTGTATCTCTTGTTCTTTGCTATTTCTGATTCTAGTTACTTATCATTCTGATTTAATTTCGTATTTAGTTGCTTGCATATTAGTAATCAACTTTGTTGGTTGATCCCCAACAAGTGGTATCAGAGCTCAGGTTCACTAACAGGTGGTTCAAATCTGTTTAGTGTGTGTTGATTACAGGGTACTCATAGGGGTTTCTGCAGGGATTTCTGTTTGAGTGGGAGAAGCAATGGCAGAAGAAAGTAAACTGAGAATGGAGAAGTTCAATGGAAAGAATTACCAATTATGGAGAATGCAGATAGAGGATTATCTGTATCAAAAAGATCTATACTTACCGTTAGGTGGAGTTTCAAAGAAGCCCACAGACATGGAAGATGAAGAATGGGAAGTTCTTGGTAAAAAGGCTCTTGGATCTATAAAATTGAGTCTGGCATCTACTGTGACATCTAATTTATCACAGGCAAAGTCAACGGTAGAGTTAATTACTACTTTAGCAAATTTATATGAAAAACCCTCAGCTTCAAATAAGGTATATCTTATGAAGCAGTTATTTAATTTGCAAATGCAAGAAGGTGGATCTGTATCTAATCATCTAAATGATTTCCATGGAATTGTAAATCAATTAAATTCAATCAAAATAGTGTTTGATGATGAAATTAAGGCTCTTTTAATATTATGTTCTTTGCCTGAAAGCTGGCATAGCTTGGTAATGGCAGTTAGTAATACTGCATCTGCTTCAAACATTTTAAAAGTAGATGATGTTGTTAGTGTAATCTTGAATGAATAAATTTGTAGGAAAAGCACAGAGGAAACATCAGGGAATGCTTTAAGTTTTCAGAGCAGGGGAAGGCAAAAAGAGAAGGGCAAGCATAGGAGATCAAGGTCTAAGTAAACATGATGAGGTAGAGTACATGAATAGAGTTCCATATGCTTCCGCAGTAGGGAGCTTAATGTATGCAATGGTATGTACTAGACCAGATATTGCCCAAGCAGTGGGAGTTGTTAGTAAGTATATGGCCAATCCAGGGAAAGAACACTGGAAAGCATTTTAGTGGATCCTCAGATATCTGAGAGGGACCAGCAGTAGGCATTTGTGCTATGGTGGGTCAAACACTTCTCTACATGGTTATGTAGATTTGGATATGGCAGGTGATTTGGATGGCAAGAGAAGCACCACAGGATATATTTTCATTGTTGGTGGAACGGTGGTTAGCTGGATATCAAAGTTGCAAAAGGTTGTTGCCTTGTCAACTATAGAAGCAGAATATATTACAGTCACAGAGGCTAGCAAAGAGATGATATGGATGACATGGTTCATGGAAGAGCTAGGAAAGGAGCAAGAGAGTTGCAGATTATACAGTGATAGTCAGAGTGCAATTCATTTGGCTAAGAATTCAGCCTTTCACTCAAGAACCAAGCAAATACAGCTTAGGCACCACTTCATTAGACAGGTATTGGAGGATGGTGAGTTGAAGTTGGAAAAGATCCATACAGATAAGAACCCTGCTGATATGTTAACCAAGCCGATAACAAAAGAGAAGTTGAATCTTCATTCAACTTTTGTTGGTCTTCCTGATTGAGTTTGAAGATGGAAAAGCTAGAAGATGTTGTTGTACAGGTACTGGTGCAGCAGTTTATCTCCAAGTGGGAGATTGTTAAGGTGTGGAGCTAAAAGATTCACCAAATGAGCGAGTTTGTAAGTTGCAAGATTTACACAGTCACCGGCATCGGTCAGGAGCGATCGACATCGGTCAAGAGTCGACTAAGAGATGTCGGTGTTGGTCATGTATCGGCCGACGTCGGTCACAAGCAGACAGGCAGGGACCGACGTCGATCACCTGTGTGTCTAGAATGCTATTTTTGTGGACAGAACAAAATGTTTGCATGGTAGGATTAAGTGTTAGTCTTAAGTCCGCATCTCTATCTTTAGTAAGACTGATTTGAGCCCTTGATTAGGATGTTCATCTAATGGTTGTAAATGCATGCTCATGTTCCCTAATATTATATAATAGGGATAATTCTTCATAGCTTATTGTATTGTATTGTAGAATTAGAACAGTACAGAATTGTATATGTGAATCATTCCAGGTTGTTGGAGTTGATTGTAATTGAGAGAGAGAACTCTTGAGGGAAAGAGATCTGTACATCTGAGAGAGGTGTGGAAGAAAAGAAGTTTCTTCAATTGTATTCCTTCTGTAAAGAGTTTAATACAAGTTTTCAGGGTGGTTTCTTGTATCTCTTATTCTTTGCTATTTCTGATTCTAGTTACTTATCATTCTGATTTAATTTCGCATTTAGTTACTTGCATATTAGTAATCAACTTTGTTGGTTGATCCCCAACAAGTGGTATCAGAGCTCAGGTTCACTAACAGGTGGTTTAGATCTGTTTAGTGTGTGTTGATTATAGGGTACTCACAGGGGTTTCCGCATGGATTTTTGTTTGAGTGGGAGAAGCAATGGCAGAAGAAAGTAAAATGAGAATGGAGAATTTCAATGGCAAGAATTACCAATTATGGAGAATGCAGATAGAGGATTATCTGTATCAAAAAGATCTATACTTACCATTAGGTGGAGTTTCAAGGAAGCCCACAGACATGGAAGATGAAGAATGGGAAGTTCTTGATAGAAAGGCTCTTGGATCTATAAGATTGAGTCTGGAATCTACTGTGACATCTAATTTATCACAGGCAAAGTCAACGGTAGAGTTAATTACTACTTTAGCAAATTTATATGAAAAACCCTCAGGTTCAAATAAGGTATATCTTATGAAGCAATTATTTAATTTGCAAATGCAGGAAGGTGGATCTGTATCTAATCATCTAAATGATTTCCATGGAATTGTAAATCAATTAAATTCAGTCAAAATAGTGTTTGATGATGAAATTATGGCTCTTTTAATATTATGTTCTTTGCCTGAAAGCTGACATAACTTGGTAATGGTAGTTAGTAATACTGCATCTGCTTCAAACATTTTAAAAGTAGATGATGTTGTTAGTGTAATCTTGAATGAATAAATTCGTAGGAAAAGCACAGAGGAAACATCAGGGAATGCTTTAAGTTTTCAGAGCAGGGGAAGGCAAAAAGAGAAGGGCAAGCATAGGAGATCAAGGTCTAAGTAAACATGATGAGGTAGAGTACATGAATAGAGTTCCATATGCTTCCACAGTAGGGAGCTTAATGTATGCAATGGTATGTACTAGACTGGATATTGCCCAAGCAGTGGGAGTTGTTAGTAAGTATATGGCCAATCCAGGGAAGGAACACTGGAAAGCAGTTTAGTGGATCCTCAGATATCTGAGAGGGACCAGCAGTAGGCATTTGTGCTATGGTGGGTCAAACACTTCTCTACATGGTTATATAGATTCGGATATGGCATGTGATTTGGATGGCAAAAGAAGCACCACAGGATATATTTTCACTGTTGGTGGAACGGTGGTTAGCTAGATATCAAAGTTGCAGAAGGTTGTTGCCTTGTCAACTATAGAAGTAGAATTTATTACAGTCACAGAGGCTAGCAAAGAGATGATATGGATGACACGGTTCATGGAAGAGCTAAGAAAGGAGCAAGAGAGTTGCAGATTATACAGTGATAGTCAGAGTGCAATTCATTTGGCTAAGAATTCAGCCTTTCACTCAAGAACCAAGCATATACAGCTTAAGCACCACTTCATTAGACAGGTATTGAAGGATGGTGAGTTGAAGTTGGAGAAGATCCATACAGATAAGAATCCTGTTGATATGTTAACCAAGCTGGTAACAAAAGAGAAGTTAAATCTTCATTCAACTTTTGTTGGTCTTCGTGATTGAGTTTGAAGATGGAAAAGCTAGAAGATGTTGTTGTACAGGTACTGGTGCAACTGTTTATCTCCAAGTGGGAGATTGTTAAGGTGTGGAGCTAAAAGATTCACCAAATGAGCGAGTTTGCAAGTTGCAAGATTTACATAGTCACCGGCGTCGGTCAGGAGCGACCGACGTCGATCAGGAGTCGACTAAGAGATGTCAGTGTTGGTCATGTATCGGCTGACGTCGGTCACAGGCAGACAGGCAGGGACCGACGTCGATCACCTGTGCGTCCAGAATGCTATTTCTGTGGACAGAACATAATGTTTACATGGTAAGATTAAGTGTTAGTCTTAAGTCCGCATCTCTATCTTTAGTAAGACTGATTTGAGCCCTTGATTAGGAGGTTCATCTAATGGTTTTAAATGCATGCTCATGTTCCCTAATATTATATAATAGGGATAATTCTTCATAGCTTATTGTATTGTATTATAGAATTTGAACAGTACAGAATTGTATATGTGAATCATTCCAGGTTGTTGGAGTTGATTGTAATTGAGAGAGAGAACTCTTGAGGGAAAGAGATCTGTACATCTAAGAGAGGTGTGGAAGAAAAGAAGTTTCTTCAATTGTATTCCTTCTGTAAAGAGTTTAATACAAGTTTTCAGGGTGGTTTCTTGTATCTCTTATTCTTTTCTATTTTTTATTCTAGTTACTTATCATTCTGATTTAATTTCGCATTTAGTTGCTTGCATATTAGTAATCAACTTTGTTGGTTGATCCCCAACATGTGGTATCAGAGTAGTAAAGAAAATCCTTGGCATGAGTATCAAGAGAGACAGGAAAAATCACAGGTTGATTTTGTCTCAAGAGGATTATGTGAACAAGGTGTTGAAACGGTTCAATATGCAGGATGCAAAACCGGTAAGCACACCTTTGGCTGGACATTTTTAATTGAGTAAAGAACAGTGTCCTAATTCACATGATGAGGTAGAGTACATGAATTGAGTTCCATATGCTTCCGTAGTAGGGAGCTTAATGTATGCAATGGTATGTACTAGACCGGATATTGCCCAAGCAGTGGGAGTTATTAGTAAGTATATGGCCAATCCAAGGAAGGAACACTGGAAAGCAGTTTAGTGGATCCTCAGATATCTGAGAGGGACCAACAGTAGGTATTTGTGCTATGGTGGGTCAAACACTTCTCTACATGGTTATGTAGATTTGGATATGGCAGGTGATTTGGATGGCAGGAGAAGCACCACAGGATATATTTTCACTGTTGGTGGAACGGCGGTTAGCTAGATATTAAAGTTGCAGAAGGTTGTTGCCTTGTCAACTATAGAAGCAGAATATATTACAGTCACAGAGGCTAGCAAAGAGATGATATGGATGGCACGGTTCATGAAAGAGATAGAAAAAGAGCAAGAGAGTTGCAGATTATACAGTGATAGTCAGAGTGCAATTCATTTGGCTAAGAATTCAGCCTTTCATTCAAGAACCAAGCATATACAGCTTAGGTACCACTTCATTAGATAGGTATTGGAGGATGGTGAGTTGAAGCTGGAGAAGATCCATACAGATAAGAACCCTGCTGATATGTTAACCAAGCCAGAAACAAAAGAGAAGTTGAATCTTCATTCAACTTTTGTTGGTCTTCATGATTGAGTTTGAAGATGGAAAAGCTAGAAGATGTTGTTGTATAGGTATTGGTGCAGCTGTTTATCTCCAAGTGGGAGATTGTTAAGGTGTGGAGCTAAAAGTTTCACCAAATGAGCGAGTTTGCAAGTTACAGGATTTACACAGTCACCGGCGTCGATCAGGAGCGATCGACGTCGGTCAGGAGTCAATTAAGAGATGCTGTTGTTGGTCATGTATCGGCCGACATCGGTCACAGGCAGACAGGCAGGGACTGACGTCGGTCACCTGTGCATCCAGAATGATATTTTCGTAGACAGAACAGAATGTTTGCATGGTAGGATTAAGTGTTAGTCTTAAGTCTGCATCTCTATCTTTAGTAAGACTGATTTGAGACCTTGATTAGGAGGTTCATCTAATGGTTGTAAATGCATGCTCATGTTCCCTAATATTATATAATAGGGATAATTCTTCATAGCTTATTGTATTGTATTGTAGAATTGGAACAGTACAGAATTGTATATGTGAATCATTCCAGGTTGTTGGAGTTGATTATAATTGAGAGAGAGAACTCTTGAGGGAAAGAGATTTAGAAAGAGATCTGTACATCTGAGAGAGGTGTGGAAGAAAAGAAGTTTCTTCAATTTTATTCCTTCTGTAAAGAGTTTAATACAAGTTTTCAGGGTGGTTTCTTGTATCTCTTGTTCTTTGCTATTTCTGATTCTAGTTACTTATCATTCTGATTTAATTCCGCATTTAGTTGCTTGCATATTAGTAATCAACTTTTTTGGTTGATCCCCAACAATGGTTGCTCCATGTATATTTCCTCTTTGAGGTCGCCATGAATAAAGTCACTCTTCACATCTATCTGATGAACATCCCAATGATGTGTTGTGGCAATAACGAGAGTGATTCAGGTTCAATTCATTTTGGTAACTTGTGTGAACATCTTGGTATAGTAAATGTTAAGTACCTGAGAAAAACCTTTGCTACCAAACATGTTTTAAACTTATCTACAAGTTTATCTACTAAAAATTTTGTTTGGTAGATCCCATACATTGAATAAGTTTTCTTCCTAAGAAGTGGGACTAAATCCCAAGTGTTGTTCCTTTGTAAGGAACTATCTCCTCTTCCATGATAATATCCCACTTAAGAGTGCCTAATTACTTGAAAAATGATTGCATATTAGAAGTAGATACAATGAAATCATGTGGGTATCTTGTAATTATGAATAGGTTTGACCCTATTGTCTGATAGATCTCCAATCCATTAGCTAAAACTTTGCAGTGTTTATCTAGCCCAAAGAAGACTAGTGCATAGAGAGTTAGGAGGAGATTCCTCATCCTCTAAAGATATTCTAGAAGGATGAGGGGAATTATCATCACTACTCTCATCATCAAAACTAGGAAAAGAATTAGAATCATCAAGGAGTTGATCATGCAAACTTAAATCATCAAAACTATCATCAAATCCTAGTACATCTAAGGAAGGGGGAGGTGTTAAATGTGGATTTTAAAGGACCCTATGCCAAGTAATCACTCTCCTCAATAAACAATTCATGATCGATGGGATGGAAAAACATGTATCCCTTAACACCCTTAGAATATCCAATGAAGATGCAAGGCTAACTCTAAGGTTCTATTGCCTTGCATTTCTTCTTAAAAATACAAGCCATAATAGGAGATCCAAAAACTTGAAATAGATCTACTATGGGTTTTTGATAGATCTAAGATTAAAAAGGAGTGACTCCCTTCAATGTTTTATGAGTAATTTGATTATGGATGTAACAAGCACAATTGATGGCCTCAGCCCAATATTGAGTTGAAAGAGAATTGGAGTGTAGCATATAGTTGGCCATTTCCTTTAAATGTGTGTTATTTCACTCTACAACACCATTATATTGAGGACTATACATAGATATATGATGCATTTCAATCTCTTTTGATGTATAAAATTACTCAAAATGGTTATTGACATATTCACCACCATTATCGATATGCAAAATCTTTATGTATTTATATGAATATTTTTATATAATCACCTTGAAGTCCTAAAAATAGTCAAAGACCTATAATTTATTCTTAATAAAATATACCCAAGTATACCTCAAATAGTCATCGATGAAAGTAAGCATGTACATTTTCCTATTGAATGAAGGTTTTGGAAATGGACCAACAATGTCACTATGGACAATAACCAATATATGTTTAGGTTTGTGTGATTTTTCCTTATCATACTTATCTTTAGGATGCTTACCAAGTATGAAATCTTGGAAAACTCCATCAGAAAACTTGACTTATGGCAACCCTCAGACCATGACTTGATGATTGAATTGCTCCAGGTAGTGATAGTTGAGATGGACGAATCACTCATTCCATAATTTACCCACCTCATATGAATGAGTGAACAGTGTGGTAGAGGATTAATCAGGTGTAAACTGTGAGAAAGTATACAATCATGATTGGTGATTTTTTTCCCAAGTGTAACTATGCAATCACTGTTAGCTTTCCTAATAACCACTAAATTGAGTGTGAACTCAACTCTCTTTCCCAAATTAATGGGATTGATTTGGTAAATAGATAAGAGATTGATGGAAAAAGAGGGAACACATAGAACATCATGAAATGTTCTATTATTATATTCAATAGATCTACTCTAGCTAAATTCTATAGAAGTATTCTTACCCAATAATATGGAAGGCATAGATCAAGACTCCAAGGATGAGAACATGTCTTATGATGAAGTCATGTGGTATGAGGAACAAAAATAAATAAGCTATGTGGAAGGATAGGACATAATTGCAACAAGTGTTTTACCCTTATCTTTGCCCTTCTTAATATCTTTGGCCTTAGAAGACTCTTGCATTGATGAACTTTGCATGGAAGAATCAAGGACATTGAGATTTTAATTCTTGAACATCTTAGTCAGTTGGTCAATTTATTTATTCACGCATTTGGATTCATTGTGTCTAGATTTCTTACAATTGTGACATGTGATTTTCTCTTTCTTATATTTCCATCTGAAGAGGATAACTCTTTTGATGCTTTTGGCTTAGCATCAGATTTTTTACCATTTCTTTGTTATGGGTCCTTGTTCTATTTCTTGTCCTTGCTACTAGAATCCTTCTATTTTTCATGACTCATAATTAAATTATGATATTTAAAGGACTTCAGTTTACCCATTTGAATGAGTTTGTCTTACTCCCAAGTCAAGCCAATAGAAAAATCATCCAAGGATGACATGGTCCATGTAGCTCTACTGACACACTTGGTTGTGTGGAAGGTAAAAACGAAGATAAAATAGTTAGATCCCAACTTGATAAGGATGGAAAGAATTAGTTGATCATCTATTTTGTCAATGCCACATAGTTTCAACTATAACCTAAGTGATTTAAACTTGGTGAATAAGTCTTGAATCATATCAAAGTTTCTTGGGTTCAAATTGATAAGCTCATTCTCTAACTTGTGACCACTTATGATGTCCAACTTTCCAAAGAGTTTTTCCAATGTGGACCACACTTGATTTGGAGATGTTTTAGATTCAATATGAGAGAGTAAGTTAGGAAACATAGACAAACACAATAGACTGTAGGATTCATCACTTTAGTTGTACCACTTCCCCTTTTCATCAAGAGGATTTGCACTTTGAATTTCCACTCGTGATAGTTGAATGATGTAATAATCAATATAGAACTGAGATCCATGGTACAGAAAAAAAAGTAGGTGTTGAGTTGCATGTAATTTAGACTAGGAGTATTACATCTCCCACGAATATGTAAAGGTTCAAATTTATAATACATGAAAATATCACCAATATGTAAATATAAAAAAAATTTGCACTTTCAAAAAAAAATGGCACCTCAAAAGGTGTAGTAAGATGCAAGTTATGCGTGTTGGAATATTTCTTGCTAGCAAACAAAATTTCTCCACTTTGCATAAAATTTTTGGGTGTGCAAATTGTTTGACCAACTTTCGTGAGAAGTTAAGCACCCTTGGGTTGGTTGTGACCAAGGGATTGATTTCCCATGTGACTAGGGGCTAAGGGATAGGATGAGGGCATCACTCTTGATTAATTTGATTTATATGGGAGTGATATCACTAAAAAAATCACTCTAGTTTTACAATGAATAGTGTCTCACTTTAGTGGGTTAAATTTAATGTTCTCTAGACTGTCATTGGAGTTTGGAGGACCTGTGCACTTGTCAGGGTTTTAAATTGCTCTCACAATCGAAAAGTCTGACATTGGGGTTTGACATCTAGGTTGCAAGACTCTGTTTCATTGGGTTGATGACTGAACATGCATCTCAGAGTCCTAATGTCGAGATGATCGATGGTTCCTATAACAAAAAACTATCAGAGTTGTAATGCCTTCCTATAGGTGTTAGGGTTTTTAACTACCCTTGTAGTTGAAAATATTGATACGGGGGTTGTGGAATACTCCCACAATCTAGACTCCTGAATTTAGGTATTTTGACTACTCACACAGTCTAAAATCTTAATATCAAGGAAGTTGATTATGCTATAGTCAAAAGTTTTGATATCAAGGATGGTGACTACTCTTGCAATCAAAATAAGTGATGTCTATATTTTTTGTCGAAGATGCAACATCTATTTATAGTCATCAAGGTTTGAAGTGTCAAAGGTAGGAGGCTTTCTTGTAGGTGCCAAAGATGTTGATGGTCCATGTAGTGTCAAAAAAGTTAGAGCTTCCTGTAGTGCACACAAGTATGATAATCTCATTTTTTTCAAAATTACTAGATCTAGTATGCCTATTTAAAATTGATCAAAATCCCATTAGAGATCTCCAAAAACCTAGAAAAATCCAAAATAAAATTCGTTGAAGATAAAAAATTGTATGAATTTAGACAAAATTATTAGAAAAACCATGAAACCCTTCAAAAAGGCAAAAAAAATGATTGTCACAAAACTAGGCCATGTTTATAGGCGATCCTAGGGTTTTGACATCTAAATTTAATGGCATAAACCATTTTGCAAAAAAACCTACCAAATAATATGTGAACAGTAAAAGATGCTTTCTCCCTTATTTTTTTCCTAAATCTGAATCTGTACTAGCTAACTTTTGAAAATGTGTACTAGCTAACTTTTGAAAATGTAAATATGAAAGGTTAAGACAAGTTAAGGGACAATAGGAAGAAAGATCCAAAAAGTTAAAAGGGCCAAACTTGCAAGTGCTACACGCTTGTCTAGGATGGGCCTGTATAACTACAAGATTGTCTAGGAGATAAGTAGAGTTCATTTATTGCGGCAGAGCTAGATAGTAGGTGATAAATGAGTCAAATATACTAAATAATACCACCTGGATAAGTATTGAGTTATTTTTAGATTTAATGGACCAAATAAAAGTTCATGTAGGGTTGGGCCCAATAAAAATGAGTTAAAATATATATATTTGTCAAATAAATCAAATTGAAAATAAAACATGAGAACGAAAATTTAGTACAACTTTGGATGTTTAAAAATTATATAAACTTTCAATTATACATGAAAATCTAAGTAATACAATGATATGTTTCTTGTATATTTGATTGAATAAAATGAAATTTCAACTATTATATTATCATAGATAACGGGCATCTCAATTTTTTGGTCCAAGTTCAGGGATATATGTTTTTAGGAAATAACTATCATATTTGATCCCTTTTGTTCACACATGTTGGTGCTCTTACGCCATGAAACATGACAGACTCTCATGGCATGAGAGAGGAAGCAACACAACATTTTAAAGAGATAAGCAAATGATTGTGGATTCAATAGCCCTGATTAGAAAATGGTTCGTTTGGGAAGGTTAACGATCGGGAAAGCCAATCTATTAATTGCTTTTTCATTTCCATTATGTGGGTTCTTCTTTTTGGTGTCTGCGTGGCAAAAGGGGTTAAAAGAAGGGAAATACAGGGAAGAATGCAAGTGTAAAAAGAGAGAAAATTCATGTTAGAGACTCTGAAATCAGGGGACTGAGATTTTAGCCTTGAGTTGTGTGTAGGTGTTTGGGAAAAATCCCAACGTTTTATTTGGATTGTAATAACTTCAATAAAATTTGGTTTTTCTGGTGCTTAACTTGAGAGTTCATCTAGTACTGTGTTATCTCTTGTTTGCATAGATTTAGGGGCATAGTGGTTAAATTAGATAATTTCAATTACCTTATAAACTAGTTTGTGTATGTTGTAGAAAATTTTAAGATTATGTTGCAAGGATGAGGCTATCATTAACCTGACCCTTATTCATGATCACCAAGTTTTAGTGGTTTCAATCTTAAATTTTAGGTTAGTAATGTTGTTAGTTGAATCAATTTTGTGGTTTAAGTTTTATAATATTGTTTATAGTTATTTTATGGATAGAGGGTGAATAGTTTTTTTTTTTTTTTTTAATTTTCGAAAATTAAATTGAGTTTTGTTTTTTAATTATGAAATTTTATTTTTTGAATTCTTTGAAATAAGTGATCTTTTAAGTTATATGTTTTCAACTTTTATGATATAGAATATGTTATTTGTCTATTTTATGGGGTTTAATATAAAATTTTAAGTTTTATGTGGTATATAACATGTTATTTTTAAACTTACATGATATAAAACATATCGTTTACTTATTTTGTAAGATTTAAATTCAAATCAACTAACTTATAAATATAAATTCACACCAAAACATTAAATAAGAAAATAAATTTATATTCTTTGAAATTAAGTTATTTAATAAAAATTCAAAATAAATGTAAATTAAAAGTCTGCCTCTTTAAAACATTTCAACAAAAACTCCTTACAGACAACTTAGACTATAAATAAGTCAAATGAATAACTTAACCCATATTCGAGTTTGGTAACTATAAATTACATCAAAAACAATTGAATTACATCACAAAGACATTGATCACAAAACTTTTGCTTATTTTTTAAAACAACTAAGCCTAGAATTTGAGAGTCTATACCCTGTTTTAAAGGTTTTAGACAAAAATTATCACACATTTTTAATAGATCTTAGATTTTTATTTGCTACATTTTATGATAGTATAGAGGGTGGATTTTTGTCATTGTACTTTGCAATGCATTACTGACCAAAACAAAGTTGTGCTAATATATCCTTATTTTATATATATTTTTATTTGATTCATAAAATTTATTTAAGCAGATAAACCTTTTAAGTTTTGATAATTTATAATTATATTAAAAATTTACAAATGTTTTTTTTTTTTTTTTTTTTTAAAATTAAAGGATAATTGTTTCTATTAGAATGTACAAATAATTAATTAAATATTCATCTTTTTAATTTAAATATTTTCTAAAATTTAGATTTTCATAAATTGTTAAACAATTATAACATACTATCATCTTCACCTCAAATTATATCCCCTTTTCGAATCCATTAATTGATAAAAATAAACATCTACTTTTTAATGCTTGCTCTCTTTTAGGTGAGTGCCTCATGAAGATACTTCCTGCATCTTCTCTGGAAAGTTCCCAATGATTGACTGTAAATGGCTGTGATATATCTTAAGGGAAGTAGTTTACTACTAAATTTAATGTGTCATATTCTCATTCAAAAGAAGTTCACCTTTCAAAGTTTTTGGAAGATTCGATTGTAACATTTAAATCTAAAAATTTTGTTATGTAAAATCTTTGACACTTCACATAACAGTCAAATTTAGTGGATCCGTGAGATGGATAGACCTAAATTTTGTTTATGTTTGATCAATTGTGCCTGGCTGCAAGTTTTCAATGAATGATTATGATATGTTTCAAAAGTAGTTGACTATTAAATTTAATAGTGTCATATTCTCTTTGGAAAAGTAGCTTGACGAAGATTTTGAAAGATTCAAGTGTAATGTTTGTTTTATATCACATTTAGAATCGAGAATTATATTTCATCATCTGTAAGCTATGATAAGTAGATAAAAGTCTCATACTTTTCGTGTATATAGTTATTCAAAGTTGCGACATATACTTTTGTCATTTTTAGTAGAATGATTTTCCTTTTGCCAAATCAAATTTTTGGTATCAATATTGAAATGGGTTTTGAATATATATTATTTTAGAATTGAAATAATATTTATAATATTATATATTAATTATTTTATCTTTATTTTATAATAATTATTATTGTACCAATATTTATATATTAGAGAATATTTTATTTAAAATTAATTTAAAATTTAATTTTCTTTTTATTTTAATATGTAAAAATATATAAATATAAATTAAAAAATATTAAATTTTTAAATGAAAAATAATTTCAAATCAATAATCAATGGATCTTGTTTAAAAATCGTTAATCTTTTTTAAGTTTTTGCAACGTATCAATCATACATTTAATTGGGTTGTCTATCTAAAACTTTTTAAATTTAGTTGATCTTGTTTGCCATGAAATTCAAAGCCTTTAACAAATGTGAAAATTTATTTCAAAATTCTTCGTCTTGTGATCATGATAAATTTTAGCGACGAATATTCATTTATTCATGAATATTCTAATTTTTTAATTTTATTTTTTACGATTTTTTAGGGTCAGTAAATGGTTCCAAATCACCAAAAATTTAGGGATATAAATTATTTTGCAGGTTGGCTCGACAATCATTTACAATAATATCTTAGATTACACTTCAATTTGCCACATATATTGTACCACGATTTCCGATATCAAACAAATCAACAAGCAAAATCAGAACTAGAAGACCACAACACCGAATGACAACAATCAAATAGAGGAATCTGACGACAATACCAAACAACAACAATGTCAATCTGAGCAACCGAATGACAGTGTTGAATGATAATATCTTACGACAGTGCCGAATGGAAGCGTTGAATAGAAGTGCCAAACGATAATACCGAATGGCAGTGTCAAATGAAAGTGTTGAACGATACAGTCAAATAGAAGAACGGTGTTGTCACAAAATGGCATAACCAATCAATAACATCTACTCTTTGATCAGATGATATAACTGGATGGCAAAACTGAAGTGTTACATCCTTAATCATCATGGCATCTGGGGGGATAGTAAAAGGACATGCTAATTATCAAAAAAATTGAGCATATTATCTTATTTTAAAGAGCTAACTAAAAAGCCCACACAATCCCAATGTGCTCAAAATACAGGTATTTATTGTTTTTTAGTTTGTCATAAATTTGAATTTAATTGTTCAATAATATTTAAAAAAATTACATGCAGAAATCCCCATTGATATCTCACAAAAACAATCAACTAGAATAACAAGTCACACCCTAAAGATTATTTTGATGATGGCATGCCACCACTTGAAGACGTTGCTCTGGCTTTTTATGACAATGATCATGACACTCAAGTGGCAGAAGAGATTGTTGGTTCTTGCCAAACATAAAGTTCAGTTTAAACATCCACTCAAAAATCTTCGTGAAGGAAGGGAAGTAGATGGATAATTGGAAAGTCCTATAAGGTGGACTGGTCAACAAAATTTTCCTTCATAAAAGTTGTAGAGCTTAAAAATTCTAATGATACTCCAACAGAATGCAGATGTACAATATATAGTTGGAAACTAAGAAAGAAACACAAAATACAACTGAAATTGGGCATGATTGAGAAACATTGTGAAAAAATATATGTGACAGTGAAGCATCGAGATGGAGTGATAACAAGAACACACAGGTGAAAAAATGCAGAAGAGTGCATGCATGTAAGATATGCACGCGAGTATGAAAATGATAAGAAATGTCAAAAACATCTTGTTGAGAAAGGGTGAACAATCGAATCAAATTTTGAAAAAGTTATGCAATCCCATCTAAAGGCCAAATATATACAGTTCTTTACTTATACCAAATTTTAAAAAAAGAAAGACCTATTTCTAATTTTTTAGATTATAAAATTTTGTTTCAGCATAATTGATTTCTAGATATTCCACAATCACATTGGTCAGATAGTAGTACTTGGAAAATGACAAAATATCTAGTAATAGTTGACAAAGAAAATTTAAAATAAAAAATTCAAAATTCACTATTCATTTCACTCTCCATTGATGAGGTCATAGCAATTGACAACACATCCTGGGTTTGCATGCATGTTTATACTTTTGAGAACTATTCAAGGCAACCTCATCTACTTGCAATTCATAAAATTGTAGAAAATTTCAATGCCAAAAATATTCACAAATTGATTGTATCTAATTTGAAAGATAAAGCTAGGATGGATGATTATGTAATAACTACAAAGCTGATGTGTGTTGGGGTTGATGGTGCATCAGTTATGCAAGGGCATAGAAATAGTTTGTGTGTTTGGTTGTAAACAACAGTTTTTCCATATATGATTCCAATTTATTACATGGCTCATAGGATGAATCTTGCGTACAAAATAGTTAGCAAATTTGTTAATGTAACAAAAGTGGGGGAGCTCATTCATGATCTATATGCTTATATGTCAAGCAGTCCAAACAGATTTTTAGAGTTCCAAAAATTTGCAAGACGAGTGATCGATGGTAATAAATTGTTGAAATATGTTGATACAAAATGGATTTCTATGTACGAACCTGAATGCTGAATTTTTTAAGAATATCCATCATTAATAAGTTTTATGTATAAATATTGTAGAGAAATTGACAAGGCAAAAGATTTGTTGTACCATTTAATAGATTCAGAAATATTGCTAACATTGTATGGAATTCTCCTAATGTTGAAGGAAATGAATTATTTAATGAAACATTCTCATGAGAGATCCATTTATATTGTTGACTTCATATAGTTGAGAAAATGATTATGTCAATCTCTAGATATACTATACACTTCGAATGAAAAGTTTCAAGGCCATGTTTTTAGCAGTTGGCAATGTTTGATAAATTTAAAGAACTATGAGAGCTATTTTAAATTGAATATAAATGATCATATTTGTGTAATTATTAATGGCAAGGAGATACTAATACATACTTTCTATAGAAGATGTGATTTTATGGGAGCTAAATATGAAGAATTGTCTATAACACGTATTTTGTATGACATTGTTCTATCTAAAACCCAGATGAAACCAAGTATAATTTCACAAAACTTATCTATGAATATTAGAGATCATTTTCAAAGGGATGATTTTTTGGAGGTCGTCACAAATGTGAATCTCATTTTTTGGAATAGTAATAACAGTCAAAAACTAATTATCAATTTATTTCACAAATACATGGGTTATCTTGTAAAGCATTGTGATAAAGTTGTAGAGGTGAGTGGAGTAAAAATAAAATTTATTTTTATAAATAATTTACTAACATCTCAATCAACTCATTTTAGAATTACAGTGTTTGAACAATATCACCTTCTAAGTGAACCAACAGAAAATGGGGCAATTACATAACTATAAAAAAAAATTATCCTAGCAGTATACTGCAAGAAAGTCTAAGTGAATATTTCTAATTATATGAGCTTTGTCAAACAATGATTCTAGGCTTAGCAGAAGATAAAAGAGTATTTAGTGCATTATCATTCATTAAGTCAAAACTTTGAAACAAATTAGATAAAAATTTAAAAACTTGTTTGAGATTATATGTTTCATGTTATGTTTTGGACATGTTTCCTTATAAAAGAGCTCTACCAACATGGAGTTCTCTAGCTAAAAGAAGAGGTATCAACTATATAATGAAAAATAGAGATGATATAAGTAATGACACTAAATATGGCACTGACACGACAAATGCAAATGTCATCAACGCTGATCAAGTTTGTGTAGGATTGTTTCAACTACCAGACTATTAGTTGTATATTTATTGCAATTATCATATTCAAAATTCTAATTTCATATAATTTTTTTATTTTAAAATGTTCCAAATACTAAATTCATTACAATTATGGATAGTATTATCATTTTCAAATTCAAACTTCAAATTGATCATTACAAATCCAAACTTCAAATTGTCATTGAAAATATATTTTTTTAAACAAAACATTGTTTAAAAATATTATAGAGTTTAAAACATCTTTTGGGGTTTCACTTCTTAGCTAATTTCTCAACCATAACATCCTATATGCCATCCTTCAATATCCATACCCTTTCAAGATCCTTAGTCATAGAATTAATACGAGCAAGATTTTCTCTTTCTTCTTTTCTAGCATCTCCTACATAAAGTGGACTTGGATCGACATTTGTCTTCTACTTAAATAAGGTATTGGGATCCCATCCTTGATACTTAATGATTTTTTAGAGTGTGTTGTTTTGTTTATTCAACATAAAAGCTTCTTCTTGAATTGAATGACAGAATATAAACTTTTTCATGCATTTTTTAGATGCACATTGAGGACCTCAGCTTCTTTTTTAAAATTTTAATATTTTGCCTACAATTTAAAATGAAATGTAATTAGATTTGAATAAAAATAAGAATGATATGAATTTTTATTAAAATGAAGATACATTACCAAATATTTTTCCTTCTCAATGTTCATAATCACAACAAGGTGTACGTATTTTGCCCATTTATTAAAATATCTTTGGGCTTCTACATTCAAATTCTCCAACCTATTAAGCACAATAGTTAACATATTATCATTATAACTATTAGAAATATTAACTAACTCAGACTTAGCTTGGCCAAATAAAATATCAATCTTTGTGGGTTTATGTTGTACCAATGAAAACAATTTTTTTCATTGGGAGTGGTTGTGATAATAGGCATTTATTTATTTTATCAATGCTTTGCCCAAAACTCCCAAACATAAACATGTTTTAATTCATATATAATCCCTCCTTAAGATTTAAAGTAATACTTTCTGATACCAAATTGTTTAATGGAAAAGATGCAATAGCATCATTAGATAAGACAACATTCTCTGGTGGGGTAGGGGGTGAAGAGGTACAAGGTCATTCCTAAACAATCACATGAATATCTGTTCCTTAGATAAAATCCTGTGGATTGAAATCAACTCCAATAATTTCACCACTTTCAATTCTTAGATATTCCTCATCAAAATCAATTTTATTCAAACAAGTCAATCCCTACCCACTCGATATACCTCTAACAAGGAAATTGGAGAATTCAGAACACTATAATTACAATGTTCCTCTGCTAGCTATTGGCATTTGTGGTAATGGAAGAGTCTTCCCCCTTAAGCAAACTGAATTCAGGGGTGGAGGTGACAACATAATTTTCCTCAAAGATTGAGGATGTCCTGAAAAATGTAAATTATTTTATAAAAATAGTAAATTTTAAGAACAAAACTATATGTTATTTTGAAATTAAAGGTTTGGTACTTATTTGGTACTTATATTTGGAGACAATATCTCCTCTAATATATATGTCATATTATGAGTGACGGGGGTGTTTTGAACTAGTATATTACACAAACTTTTAGTCATAAAAAACTATAATGAAAAACCAAAAAACTAAAAACTAAAATATGTAATGTAACATACCTTGCACAGAGGGTCTAGAAGGCACATGAAATATTGGGGTTTGTTGTGGTGGTGGTTGTTCCATGACAACTTCAACTGATACCAAATCAACTACAATAATAAAATAAATAACTAAAATAATGCACATGAAAGTTAAAATATCATTTCAAATTTTTAAATAATAAATTTGTACGTCGAGATGATGAGGAAGAAACTTTTGCACGTTTCAAAATCCAAATTGATTGCAAAGATGATTTTGTAGACTCAGAATCTACAGATCCTTCAAATCCATATTGTCCTTTTGAGGTAGATTATTTTTATGAGGCACAAAATCTTCCCTGTAATAAATAAAATTCAAACATTTATTAATCATTAACTTGGTAACAGTTTAACAAATAAAAATATTAAACTTTAGTATAAAAAATAAACTAACCTCATGTTCATCCATAGACAAAGTGTTGGTGCTCATCTTTGGATGAAGTACAGGTGGAATTGATTTTTTTTTGAGGTTATATAAGGCCTCATAATACAATGTTAGAATAAAATATGAACAAGAAATAGTAGAACTAGAATTTGTTCCAGCAAAATTTAATTCGAGCCTTATCTTAGAGAAAATAAAAGTGCACCAGTCATATCTCAAATTATGAAGAGTATAAATAGTGTAAACCAGTGCTCAATAGCGAATATCTAATGGTCTTCCCTGTAATACTATTCTATAATGAAATTACTTAGATGTTTGCACATAATGATTTGATATCGTACAAAATAAGCAAATATGAGAGATCACACAATAATAATTGATAATAGAGTAGAATACAAAATAATATACTAAAGCCACTTCAAGGGGGAAACCTCTACAACAATTCACTAATAGTAAAATACTTAACATAATGAATAAAGACTAACCACTACCTCCTATATATAGTCTACCTAACCAAGGTTATTCCATAGGCTGACCTATCTAAGAACATAGAGAAATGTAGTAAGTATATAAAAGAGGTATGTAAGCCACAAATCAGCCACACATATCCCTATACACACCAATGGTTAAGGGCATAGCAAGCCCCTCCCCTTCAAAACAACATTGTCCTCAACATTGTGGCAAGTCTAGATGTTACTGCACAAATGCTTCATCCTCCAAGTGGCATTTTCACATGGCAGATTCTTCCATTTGATCAAGTACTCTATAATCACTCTAAAACACAACTACTTACTGTGCATGTGAAGGATCTCCTAAGGATCAAGAATAACTCTGCCTTCTTCATCTAATTCTAGTAATTCTATCTGAATGCTAACTATATGTTTTATGACTTTCTTCAGGTATGATACATGAAATACTAGATGTATGTGACTGGATGAAGGAAACTCTAACTTGTAGGTCACATTACTAATTTTTTATAAGATTTGATAAGGCCCATAATACTTAAGGGGCAACTTGTTATCCTTTTTTTGTTACTTCAATGACATCTACTTATATGGTTGCAAGTGAACAAATACCCAATCACCATGTCAAAATGTCTCACTTTTGTGTTGATCTACCTGTTGCTTCAACCGATTCTGGGCCATAGCTAAATTTTCTCATAAACTTGCAAGGACTTCCTGTTGATGGTCAATATGTTCTTTAACTGCATGAACCTTAGGATGGACCTTTAAGGTTGAAGTGATGGATGGACGGTGGTATCCATACAATACCATAAAGGGAGACATTTTGGAAGAACTATGAATAGAAGTATTATACCACCATTCAACAAGTGGAAACCAGTGAACCCATTTATTTTATTTATCAAAAATAAAATAATGGAGATATCCTTCTAGACATTTTTTGACTACCTCAATTTGTCTATCAGATTGAGTATGATAGGATGAACTATGAGCCAACTGGATACCCAAACATGTAAATAACTTAGTCCAAAAATTACTAGTGAAAATGGGATCTCTATCACTGACAATAATCTTACGATTTCCATGCAATTTTTGAACTATATTGCGAAAAATAACATCTACTTTACTAGCAACAAATGGCTATGATAAAGAACAAAAATGAGCATACTTACTAAGATGATCCACAACAACCATGATAATATTTTGATCATCAGTGCTTGGTAACCCTTTAATGAAATCCATATATACCTCTTTTCAATGTTGGCTAGTGATGACCCAAGGTTTTGATAGTTTTGTATTTGTTTTGT
The DNA here is from genome assembly GCA_037957365.1 of Torreya grandis. Classification (NCBI taxonomy): domain Eukaryota; kingdom Viridiplantae; phylum Streptophyta; class Pinopsida; order Cupressales; family Taxaceae; genus Torreya; species Torreya grandis. The sequence goes on along the minus strand of JARHVA010000235.1, from coordinate 443,764 downwards.
TGACATATCATACGTTCAGCCACATATTTATGGGCATCCCCCTTGAGTCTTTCCCAAAAAAATCCTACTTGATTCTGTGATAGGTTTTCAAAAATATTGAATGACCCCCAATTGGATTTGAATAAAGTTCCTAAAGGATTTTTTATTTAAGAAGAAGATCCTTACATAGGTACAATCTATCTTAATACCATAATGCATTACCCTTCCATATGAATTTTTCAAATCCACCTAAACCTTACTGAATATTTTGAATCAAATCATGGGTAGCACTATCCTGTTTCCATTCTGATAATGCTTCATCTAGCCAATATTCTTGTAAAATGGTTATGGCACATAGCAATGCCTCAACTGATTCATCATTTTTGAATAGTGCATCTACCACCACATTGTCCTTGCCTTTTTTGTAGACTATTTCAAAATCATAGCCTAACATCTTAGTTACCTATTTTTATTGTTCTTAAGATGAAAACTATTGTTCCAAAAAATATTTGAGACTATCATGATCATTCTTTACTTGAAAGTGATGACCCATAAAATAAGGTCTCCATTGTTTGACTGCATGTAAAATGTCCATCATTTCCTTCTCATAGATGGGCTTGTGCTAATTTTTACCTTTTAGTTGATGAGTTTTAAATGCAAATGGTTTGCCTTTTTCATGAGTACATCACCCATACCATACCCAGAGGTATCACATTCAATCACAAAAGTCTTGGAAAAATTAGGAGTGGCCAATATTAGAGTATTGCACATAACCAACTTCAATTGTTCAAATGCCCGAGTAGCTGCATCAATCCACTAAAAAGAGTATTTATTCAACAAAGAGGTGAGTGGGGCTGTAATACTACCATAATTTTTGACAAACCTATGATAGTAACCAGTTAACCCCCAAAATCCATGTAGTTTCTTGAGTGTCTTGGGAATTGGCCAGTCCACCATTGCTTGAGTTTTTTTAGGATCCACTTTCACTCCTTCATAAGAAACTAGATGACTCAAATATTCAACCTCACAAGCCGAAAAAGTACATTTGGAAGGTTTGGCATACAATTGATGTTGTTCTGAAATGGAGAGTACCTATTTCACATGTTGCAAATAGTCTTCCCAATTTTTACTGTAAATGAGAATATCATCAAAGAATACCAAAAAAATTTCCTTAAGAATAGCTTAAAAACAATATTTATCAAACTCTAAAAAGTAGATGGTGCATCTGTTAGACCAAAAGGCATAACCAAAAACTCATAATGGCCCTCATGAGTCCTAAAAGTTGTTTTGGGTATGTCTTCAACACGGATCTAGATTTGATGATACCCAGAATGCAGATCTAACTTGGTAAAATAAAAAGCACCATTCAATTCATATAACAGATCATCAATGATAGGAATATGAAATTTATCTTTGATAGTGTACTTGTTGAGTTCTCTATAGTCAGGGCACATCCTCTAGGTGTCATATTTCTTTCTCACCATGAAAACTAGTGAAGAATATCTGCTTTGGTTGTGGCAAATGATTCCTACATCCAACATATCCTATACCATCTTTTCAATTTCACTTTTTTGGGCATAAAGATACTTGTATGGCCTAATGTTAGGTGGTGTACTACCAGGAATAAGTTTGATAGTATGATCATGTGTGTGGCTAGGTGGAAATCCTGTTAACATGTCACCAAAAATAATAGAATAGAAATCAATCACTTGTTGCAGATCAAGAGGTGGAGATGGATGAGTTGGTTGTACTTCCATGGAAAACAAGTGAGCTACATTTCCTTCAGCACCCTTATAGAGAATCTTTGTCATTTGATGGGAGCCAAAAAGTTGTGGAGATTTAACACTTAATCCCCTTAGCTCAAAATTCCTTTTTTTAGATGAAAATGCATGAATAATTCTTGAAAATTCATCTCAATAGTGCTCAAAGTGGTGAGCCATTATACTCCTAGAACAATATCAGCTCCACCCATGGGAATCACAAACATAGGAGAATCCAACAAGTAGTCTTCCATAGCCAGCTTAATACTATGACATTTTCATGAACAACTTATAATACCACCATCTATAATCATAACCTAAAATTCTAGAGCTAGATAAATGAAATAATTCAAATGAGTAACCAACTTAATGTTGATGAAGTGTGTGCTCCCATAATCAATCACTATAGTGACCTTCAATTTTTTAAGGAAACACATCACCTTAAGAGTGTACAGAGTAATAATACTTGAAAGGGCATGACAATAAATAGTAGGCTGAGAGTCTTCAAATTCTTCCACATGATCTTCTACATCTTCACCATGCACTTCATCATCTTCATCATCATTGGTACCTTCAGTGTAAAATAACTTATTTTCAGCACAATGATAGTCTTTACTCCATTTTTTATCTCAACCATAACACAACCCTTTGCCTTGCTTCTCCTCAATTTGTCATTGTGTTAATCTAGTGGGCTATGGAAATGATGGTGCTGGAAAGGTATGATCACAACCAGTAGTGAAAGTTTTCATTTTGAACATTTTTTTTTGCCATATGTGCCCTATAGATAGCTTCTGATATAGATGTTGGGTTAAACATTCAAACCTTGAATTGGATGACATCTTTGAGGCCACCCAAAAATAGATCAGTCAAATTGTCCTCAGTGATATCTTCCATCTGTAAAGAGGGATTCTAAAACTGATGAATATAATCCTTCATAGTTATTAATTGCCACAGTTTGGCTAATTAACTAAAATAATTCTCAAAGATATTATTCTGATAATGAGCTAACAATTCCTCAGTGAAAATAGACCATGTAATAGGAGCAACATTATATTTCTTTTGAGCACATAACTAGCGATACCAAATGAATTGCTCAGGTTCTAGATACAAAAATGCCACTATCACCTTCTAAGAACTAGTGGTTTGATGCATCTCAAATAAATTCTCAATTTAGGTAATCTAAGTGAGAGGATCCTTACCATCAAACTTACATATGTCCACTTTTGGCAACATTGGTTTCATACCAGCATAGGAGTTATTGGTGTTGAGAGGAGGATTTGAATGCTGAAGTGGAAGGTTGTTGGGCTAAAATTGAGATGTAAGGGAAGCCAATTACCTAGTGATATGATGCAATTCATTGTGAACCCCATTAATCTCTCAACACATCCCTAAAACATCATCTTGGACTACAATAAAGTCATCATGCCCCACCAAGTTCTTTATGTCTGCCTAAAGTTGAGAAATCACTAGATCTAAAGTACCAGATTCCATGTCATCAATAAAAAGAGTCTTAGGAGTTTCTTTCCCCCTTTTTCTTCCCTGAGTACTAGGACCTACCATATACAAATCCTAGGAGGGTTTTTACCCAAAACAAGTGTACCAGGAGATGGTACTATTGTGATTGCCTTGTCAAGATGAATCCAATGACTACTTTTGCATACTAGGGTAAAAATTTTGGCACCAAAAAATGTATTGATAGAGTATACTATTAAGATCATCTCACTGAGATGAATCCAATGATTTCAATTGTGCAAAGGGAAATTTTTTTTAGACTTTATTTTTTTGAAATATTTTTTTTCAAAAAAATGTTTTGAGCAATACTGCACTGACAAAAAAATTAATTTTTCCTATATTTCAAGTTATGTTTTTCACTCCCACCACTCTCAGAAGCCACACCTCACTGGATTAAAAAAAAACACCACAAGAAACTTATCCAAATCAAAGCTTTGATACCACTTGTAATGAAATTACTTAGATGTTCACATAGAATGATTTGATATCACATAAAATAATCAAATATGAGAGATCGCCCAACAATAATTGACAACAACGTAGAATACTAGATAATATAGCAAAACCACTTTGAGGGAGAAACCTTCACAACAATGCACTAATAGTAGAATACTTAACATAATGAATAAAGACAAACCACTACCTCATATATATAGTCTACTTATCTAAGGTTATTCCATAGGTTGACCTATCTAAGAACATAGAGAAATGTAACAAGTATATAAAAAAGGTATGTAAGCCACAAGTCGGCCACACATATCCCTAGACATACCAATAGTTAAAGGCATAGCAAAATTTATGGAATTGATATTTTTTTGAGGTTATATAAGGCCTCATAGTACAATGTTAGAATAAAATATGAACAAAAAATAGTAGAACTGGGATTTGTACAAGAAAAATTTAATTCAAGCCTTATCTTAGAGGAAATAAAAGTGCACCAGTCATATCTCAAAATAGGAAGAGTATGAATTATGTAAACTAGTACCCAATATGGAATATCTAATGGTCTTCTCTACAATACTATTCTCACGAGAAAAAAATGAACCATTACTTTAAATAAAGGGTCACTAATGTCTTCCATGTGGAGGCCCCTCTTACGACTATCTGAAATGAAATAAAAAAGGGTAAGTGCACAAAGTTGAAGGACAAAAAGTGGCCTACTCGTGGACATGACTTTTATAAAATTTCTAAAATATAAAATTATGTAGATAATTTGAGATATATACACTCCAAATTTGAAGATGGTGTAAAAATATGAAATGTAGAATTTCAATTCTAGTTTTCAAAACACTAAATGTTTTTAAAAATGGTTAAATATAGCTAGGTCAAACATATAAATTTTGAATATAAACTCCTATTTTTTTAGAAAACATAGTAGATAGATGGCCATGACATGCACCATTTTTTTGAGAAGCATTTAATACTATTTGAAACCCTTTGGGTGAAATGTAGATAAAATATTCTATCATGTCACCTATATTTTTTTGTATTTTTTCAATGAATACTTTTTTTTATGAAAATTTGGAAGTAAATAGATCCTAAAACTGACAAAAAAATAGATAGTCGTCCCTGTGACATGCCTAATTACCTAAAAAAAAATGATAAACATTTTTTTTGAATGTGTATAATTAGGCCTACTTAGTCACTATATAATTTGTTTTTCACTTGGATTAATGAAAGATAAATTACATGAACATGTATAGGCATGTATTTTTACGGCATATAGTGGCCTAAAAAAGGCATAATTAGAAATAAACATAGTTTGAAACCTTAAATTAGTTCAAAAATTATAAAAATTATATTTTTAGAAATAAAAGAGTGTGTTCATCACAATGGTATCAAGTTTTTGAATTTTCATGTTCAAATTCTTAGTATATTTAGAAATCAAAGTTGAAATTTGTTGTTTATTTTCATACCTTTCAAAACTCGATTGTACATTGATAGTCCAAAACTTTGGCTCGGGAATCCAAGCCATTCTCGCGCCAAAAGGTGAAGGAATTGAATTCAATTTCAAATACCAAAATAAAATTAATAACATGATCACATTAATAACATGATCGCATTATTAAAATGATCATGATATTTAATAATGGGATCATGTTACATATTCTCAACACCCTGAAACCCAAATAGGAGCAATTAGGCCTAGTAGTCTTAAGATCAAATATTGGTTGATTAAGATTATTGTTTGGGACCAATGTTCTTGTCAAGAATTGATAGCATTGAATGATAATTGGAGATGTATTAACCTATAAATCAATTTATTGTTCCTTTGATCCCAACATGGTGTGCAATCGGGCCAATAGATCCCAAATTGACATTAGATGGACATATTTCCTTGCATGGAGCTTGGTTGGCCCCAATTGCATATCAAATTAAACTAAATACTTGGTTTTTTATAATATGGCATGTAATTAGAGACCTAATTGACATCATATGGACATAATTCCTTTTTCAGGGCTCATTTAACCCTGATTGTGTATTAGATTGAACTAAATATTCAATTAGTTTAATATGGTGTGCTATCAAAACCCTAATTGACATTATATTGAGGGAATTCATTGCATGGGGACCAATTACTCTTAATTATATATTATACTAAATAAAGCACTTGATTGGTTAAATATGATGTGTAATTAGGGAAAAATATTCGCAATGGACATTAGATGGACACAGCTCATTGCATGGGGTGAAAAATGCCTCAATTGATATTATAGGTGGAAGAAGTTAATTACATAGGACTTGGTTGTCCTGAATTGTGTATAGTATTGAAAAAAATATTAATTGATTTAACATGGTGTAATTAGATCTGCATATGACATTAGATGGATGTAATTCCTTGCTTAGGGATTGAGTGGCCCCAATTGCATATCATATTGAACTTAAATACTCAATTGATTTGATATGGTGTGCAATCAGGGCTAATGGAACCCAACTGAAACATTATATAGACAAACTTACTTTCGTTCATGAGTTGGCCCCAATTATGTATAAGATAAAACCAAATACATGATTAGTTGGATATAGTTTACAATTGGGGCCAACAAAGTTGTAATTAACATTAGATGTATGAATATTTACTTGCATGAGCCTTGGTTGGCCATAATTGCATATTAAACTAAACTAAATACTTGGTTGATTTAATATGTTATGTATTTGGGACCAACAGAGCCCCTTGTTGACAGTATAATGATGAAATTTCTTACACAAGGCTTGTTTGGACTAAATTTCATATATCATATTGAACCAAATATTCCTTCAATTGAATTTGGTGCACAATCAGAATCCTAATTGTTATTAGATAGATGTAATTCCTTATAGAGGGTTAAATTGGTCCTAATTTCATATTATATTCAATAAAACTCTCAATTATTTGAATATGGTGTGCAATTAGGGCCCTAATTAAAATTATGTTGACATAATTCATTGGAAAAGCCTCAATTGGCCCTAATTGTTGATGTAGTGGATTGAACCCAGGGGTAGGAGGCCGAGCTCCTGCCTTCCACATGCAACAATGGAAACTCCCCTCTCACCTGTGGGACCGGTGAAGATGGAGGGGAGAGTCTCTAGATAAGGGCTAGCTCCCTCTGATGTATCTTTTAGGCCCTAGTTTCTCCTACCACTAACAAATAAATGGAAAAAGGGGGGGATGAAAAGGGAGAGAGATGTTGAAAATAGAACCTAAGCCTAAAAATGAAAAGGTGATACACCAAAAAATGTTGACCCACTCAGCCCAAATATACACTTTTCACCAAGAAGAAGCGCCCATACACTTCATCTGATATGGGAAACTCTTATGTTTTAGTGACTCAGGGGTCTGTAGAGATACAAGGAGGAAGGAACTACCAAAGGTGCTCTGCGACACACTTGGGAAACCTATTCACATGTGCCTATATTCCTGCTATAGACACTTCTGGTAGACCTACAGAAAAGAGACTTCACAATGCACTAGACATGCTGTAATCGATCTGTGAAAAGCATGAAAGACAATGACTTAACACAAAAGAAGAACACAAACATATACTTTAAAGTGTAAGTCCAAATAGAGGTAAAAATTCTAGGTCCTGATTCAAGGTAAAACCTGATAGAGCTCTGCCTTACAAGCCCAAGAGATTTTTGGGTAGCGTTTTGCCTTAAGGCTAAAAGAGTGCATTTTTCTCAAATGAGAAGTTTTAAAATATATAAAAAGAGGAAAAGGGAACTTGGCACTTCTTTTGAAAATACTTTAGCGCTCTTGACAAGCTGGCCCATGTGCACCAAGAGCATCGGGAAGAGGAAGTCATTGTTGCTAATGTCATTCTTCTAGAAGAGGCCTGCTAGAACCATGTTGTGTAATCACCAATCTTGACTTTGGTGTTTGAGAGCACGGGATATGCCTCTTTTCCTTTAGATAGACTATGGTTTTTCCCCTCATAAATGCTAAATAGAGAAAGTAGGCCGTGCCGCTCACTGTTTACACCGTTTGATGACCATCTGGCAATAACTCACCTCCCCTTTGCCACTTGGATTGCTTTGTCTTTTTTTGCACTTGTCTCATCCTAGTTTTTATCTCTTTTCAGCTCCTTCAGCCCTCAGGGCTATCTTCTGGTAGGTCACTGCATTCTTTGGGCTTGTTTCTGGTTAGTGCTTAAGCATTTTAAAAACAAACAACTATTTCACCATCTTAAAATTGACGTCCATGCACCCATCATCGCTTGAAAACCAATGACTAGTTCACCATGCTTGAGTTTGACGTATGTAGGCCCATCATCCCTTGGACTTCCTTTGGCTTTCTTGCTTCAACCTTTTTTTATTCCTCCGGGTTTCTTCTTGGCCACTTTCCTTCAGGCATTCTTCTGGACATTTTCCTTCAGGATTTTTGCGTGGACATTTTCCCACGGACAAAAAGTTTGTGAGAATTGTCTCGACCACTTGTTATTTCTTCAAAGTTTTCCCAGCTTACTTCCTATGACCTTCAAAATTCCTTTGGACTTTTTGTCAACAGGAATTCCTTTAGACAAAAAGTCTGAAAGAATTTATTCAATGCCTTAGTCTTTTGCACATTTTGAATTCCTTCAGCTGCCTTCAAAGTGCCCTTCGGGTTTATTGAAATCAACCCTTTTGAAGGGTGCTTTTGCCAACTAAGTGCCCTCTGTAAGGGCACTTGTACTTTGGGAGGCTCTCTAAATTTTTTGCATTAAACTTCTCCTTTGAACCAACCATTGAACCAATTAATTGAACCAGTTCAATGGTTCAAACGGTCGTTGAACCAAGGCTTTGAATTGAGCGTTGAACTGAGGGAAGAACCCTTTGATTGAACCAAAATCCATTGAACTATTTGAATTAAACTAAAGTGTTGAACCTTGCTGATGAACTTAGATTTGAACCAAAGCGATGAACTTTGTCGATTGAACCAAGCATTGAACTTTGTCGATGACTTTTGCAGTTGAACTGAAGCGTTGAACCTAAGCGCTGAACCAAAGCATTAAACCTATTCAATGGTTCAAAGATGCCAACCTTCCTTGTGAATTTCTTCAGATAAGAGCTCAAAGAAGCTTTGTAAAACTTTGCACTCTTTGAACTGGTTCTTCATGCATCGAAAGACTCACTGCACAGTTCGTAGAAGTTCTTGTGAAGTCCGTAGAAAACCTATAGAGTCCATAGAAATAGACCTGTAGAGTCCGTAGAAATTACCATATTCATGCAAAATCAAAAAATGAAATGGCCCAGAATAGCAGGGACAAAAGGGGACCGATTTTTGGCCTATTGGGCAAAAAATAGTCAACACTAATTATGTATCATATGGAACTGAATACTCAATTGGTTTAATATGGTATGTGATCAGGGCCAAGTAATCCCTAATTTCCACTATATATAAATGTAATTCCTTGTACATGGATCTTTTAGACTGAATTGCATATCAAATTGAAAAAATACTTATTTTTTTAATATGGTGAGTACTTGGGTCCCCAATTGATATCATATAGATGAAATTCATTACCTTGAGGCTCAGTAGGCCCCTGGGATCAATTTAACCCTAATTAACATCCTTTATATATAATAAGAATTAGGTTCACAAGGATGAACTTGGTTAATATTGCATCAGTCATTACCACTATTGACTTTGTAGGCTCAATCTATGATAATGTGGGGGATAATTTATCCCAAATTCACACTCTTTACTCATAGATCTAGATTCAAGAAACTCAATTTTTTCCCAATCACCATCATGATTGTACCTTATATACCCTAAAACATATACCCTAATCCTTAATCCCTAAATTTCCTAATCTCTAAACTCTAAACCATAAATATAAACTCTTTTAAACCTTGAGCCAATCATTTTAGCCTAAATTAACATCATTTAGACTAAGAATTAAATTCACAGGGCTCAGTTTAGCCTAAATCACTCGACTGATTACCATATTTTATTAATTCACGCAATCTGCATGATGACATCCATGGTATAAATTCAATCCAAAAACACATTCTATAGTCGCAAATGGGTCCAAGTGATTCAAATTATCCTCAATTATCTTTATGATTGACCCTATATACCCTAAACCATGTATATATGTTAAAACCTAGAAACCATAAACCCTAAACACTATACCCTAAATAATAAACCATAAACTTTCCCTATTTACCAACTTTAATTTAATCCCAATTAACATCCTTTGTAGTGAGAATCAGGTTTGAACACATGGCATATCTAGTGATTAGACATTAATAAATACATGTCCTTAAACCTAAACCTTAATCACTAATCCCCAAAACATAAATTTTAAGATCTCTTTATGCCCTAATACCCATACATGCCACAAACATACATGCCTTATGATATAATTGATTTTATCATGAGATGTCATAAAATGCACTTTTTAAACCTATGGCTGAATCCTTTGGTGTACCAATCTAGAAATTGGGGCTATTTCTAGCCCTTTCAACTTAATTAACCAAAGAAGAGGAACTAGTTGATTCTTTTAATCAAGGAGGAATTTGAGGCCAATTTTAACCCCTTCAATAACAAGATATGATTTGAGGCAAAATCAAAAGATCGATCTTATATCATGTGTGATCTAAGAGTTTGACTCAAGAGAGGATGATTAGTATGGTGTTAGTTCCAAAATGAAAACAAAATGAAAGTAACACACTAATATAATAACATCTCTAGGCCTAGACACTAGGGAGAGCTTAGTTAACAAAAACAAATGATAAACACAACTAAAAAGTAAGGAATAAAACATAATAATTCCTTCACCTTCCTTGGTTGCTCCAAATGCCTTTGTAGTAGTGGCTTGCTCAGTTTTGTGCTCATGAAGTCCTTGGTAATGGAAGCTTAGCTATCTCCATCTCTCCTTTGCACCTTTGGATTGTAGCTTGGCTTGGCTTGGAATCAATTTGGCATGGTAACACTAGTTTTAGTGGTTTCTTGAAGATATTTGTGCATTATATCTTTGCACCAGAATATCTTAGAAATTATGTTTATGGCCTCTCTATTTATAGATTTTTGATATTAATGAGAATCAACCTGAACCATCCATCTCAAGATTGAGATGTGTGGTTGAGGATTAATTAAATTTTTGGAATTAATTTTTTAATTATCCTCATCATGAAATTGGAAGAAGGGACAATTAAGAGGCATGAAGGGCATCATGGAAGGCATTGATGAGGCATGAAGGGCATGAATTTTGATATTTGTGGCATTTATGGCCTAGGGATGTCTTCCCAAGAAATGAGGTCACCTGATGATGCAGATATTCAATATACATTTCCAAAAATAAGTTTTCAGCAAGTTTCCATAGAATTATTAATTATGCTCTAACTTGGATTAATTATCTCTTAAGCATGTTTAAGCACTTTTTGCACAAATTACTCAAATTGATCAGAATGCCTTGTTATTGGCCTAAAATTCAACTGGATTAGAAATGGAAGGTGATGTCAGATGCATTAGATCCATTATCCCATTTAGGATGTTACCAATAGTAAATAACAAAGGCACTTGTCTTGTGTAAGATATTTGATAGGAAATAGTAATCCAAAGCACCTAGGTGCAAAATTAGCATTTTGACTCAGAATGATCTGATCAAAGTTAGCTAGACCATAAATTACATTTCCCCATTTAGGGATACCCTAGACAAAATTGACACTTGAATATATCAATTTCAACTCATTTAATCCATTTTAGTGTTTTTAGGCCAAATTGTGCACTTTAGGTAAAACTTGGCCAAAAGCCTAATTGGAGGCTATCGATGGCCATATTTAGGCATCTACATCATGAATTAATCTAATTAGTCAATTTTTGAAATTCCCTATGTGATCTAGGCAAAATTGAGCCCCTAAATCAAATTTATGGCTCAATCAATGGTATAACATGTATGCAACATTTGCATGGCATAATTGACCCTAATTTTATCAAAAATGCAAACATGAAGGTAATCAATTCATTATTAGGTGTCACAATCAGCTCAAATGTTCTTCAATTACCTTAGTTATTGGACCCTATATATAATAAAGATTAAACCCTAGAAATCTTGTACCATTTACATTAAACCCTAATCCATAAGCCCTAAACCCCAAACCCTTTAAATTATAGACCCTAAACCCTAAACCAATAAATTTATCCCCAATTAACATCCTTTATATATATAGTAAGAACTAGGTTCACAGGGATGAACTTTTTAAAAATTGCATCACTCATTACCATAATTAACTTCATAGGCTTAATTTGTGATGATGTGGGGGATAATTGATCCCAAATTCACATTTTTTACTCATAGATATAGGTTAAAGGCACCTAAATTTTCCCTAATTACTTACATGATTGTATAAATATAACCTAAAATATATACCCTAAGCTCTAATCCTTAAATTTCCTAATCCTTAAACTCTAAACCACAAATATAAACTCCTTAAACCTTAAACTAATCATTTTATCCCAAATTAACATCATTTATATATTGAGAATTAAGTTCACAGGGCTCATTTTGGCCTAAATCACATGATTGATTTGCCCATTTGACTAATTCACTCAATCTACACAATACCCTAAACACTATACCCTAAATTATAAACCATAAACTTTCCCTATTTACCAATCGATTTAGTCCCAATTAACATCTTTTGTAGTAAGAATTAGGTTCACATAGCATATAGTGATTAGACAAATTAATATACATGTCCTTAAACCTAAACCCCATGCCCTAATCCCTAATCCCTAAAACATAAATTGTAAGCATGATACGCTAATACCCACTACATGTTATAAACATACATGCCTTACAATATAACTGATTTTATCATGAGATGTCATAAAATGCACTTTTTAATCCTATGGCTAAATCCTTTGGAACTTACCAATATATTTTTTGACCTTGAGTACCCTAAACCTAAGCCCTAAACACTATACCCTAAATTGTAAACCAAAAACTTTCCCTATTTACCAATCAATTTAGTCCCAATTAATATCCTTTGTAGTAAAAATTAGGTTCGTACATGGCATATAATGATTAGACCTTATATACACCCTTAAACATAAACCCTACATGTCATAATCCCTAAACCCTAAAACATAAATTATAATCCCTAATCCATAAAACATAAATTATAATCCATAATCCATAAACCCTATGCAATAATGCCTTAATCCCTAATCCATAACCCCTTATCTATATTAATCATAATGTGATCACATTATTTAAAAATGTGATCATGTTATTCTTAACATTGGAAACACTTGATTCTAATTATCAATTACCAACCCCAAAGTTTATATGGATAATAACATGGTCATGTTATTACATAACATGATCACGTTATTATCAATATAAGCTTCATAGTGGGTTGGATGGGTCATAACCTTATATAACACATAACACAATTACATTATTATTATTATTATTATTATTATTTTATATTAATATCACTTATTAATGACTATTTTAACCTAAATTGAGACTTATATCCCTACAAACATTCTCTACATACTTCTGTGAGATCTGTATTCTTGTGTATTTGACCCCACCTTTGAAGAGTTGTCAATTGTCCCTTCTAATGGGTTCTGGATCACGTTCAGAGAGGAAGAAGAAGTTGTTGAAGAACAAAACATAAAATGAATTATAATATTTTAGAGAGAAACACAAGCTACAAATGCAAAAACTTTGTGGTAAACAAGGTACAAACCCTAGTCCTGGTGAACCAAATGCCATAGATAATGAGCCAATTGATGATAATGAATTAAACAATGATGAAAGTGACCATAATGAAATGAATAATAATGAAATTGACCATAATTAAATTGAAAATAATGAATTAGTTAATGATGGAAGTTCACATTCAATGCTCCAAATTTTTGATTTTGTTGATGATAAGTCTATGTATAATGCTTCACCCCCCATGAGTGAGGAAAATTTGAAGGAAACAAATAATGATGAAATTAACCATAAATACAATTTCATGGAAACATATAATGAAGAAATTAAAAATGAATAAAATGCCATCCCACCTCTAAAAAATGAAAGTAATAATAATTTTAAAACACCCTCTCAAAAAATTCCACCATTACCAACACCTCCAATAATTGTGTGTAGAAATGACAAGTACTTAATTAAAGTTGATGAAAATATTTTAAAACTAATGCATAAAAAAATGTTTGATCTCCATTCAAGAAGACTAGCTCAACAAATTTGGGATACTTTCTTTTATAATTTGGAGATGATAGTCAAAGATGTCAATTATTTGTTTCATTGATAAAATTGATTAAGACCTATAATATACACATTAGGACTAAGAACATCTAACATGAATGATGAAAATGATGAAATTTTTGAAAATCTAAATGATTCATATCATACTATAGGCCCGAGATCATGCAACAAATACTGTAATGTTGCTTGATGTATAATGACAACTTGTGTAGTAAGTGCTGAAATAGGGGAAAAATAATTGATTTCAAGAATAAGCCGAATACTTTATATAAATAGAAAAACATTAGTGAAAGTAATTACAAGACGTAAAAGACCTAATGAATCTAATACCAATGAGCTCTAGGCATTCTCTAGTAGACTTCCATGAAAGGATAAGGCTATAGCTGATACTCTCAAAGAGTTACTCAATTTTGGAAAGATAATATAAGAGTTTCGCCCAATGCAAGAGATGTTGTGAAAAGAAGAGTTGGTTCTTGTAACCATGAACTACATCCAAAACATTTATTAGATATGACTCAAACACAATTATACTCTAAATTTTTGGAAAAACATTTACAAATTTCTATTTGTCAAATATATTTTGAGATGGAAAAACTTTTTTTATATTAAAATAAATCACACACGCACCACTTGTTGTTATAGGCAACATGTTGAATTTTCAATGCACTATGATGTTTTTCACCATATTTTTCGTACCTTTCATACTAATATTTCTTAGGAGTGTGGCATTAAATTTCCACCAAAATTAGCTAGGGAATTTATTCCAACTATTTTTGCAAAAGAGCTGATGGGCAATTATTTTACAACAAATCATGTTTAAATGGAAATTGTAGCATTTGTGGTGGATTGCCAAATTTAAAAAAATGTATCCATGAGGAGATTAAAAGTGCAATTGGACATGAATTAGTTGGTTTAAGAAAATATAAACAAGTGACTTGTCAAGTAAAAGATGGCAAAGAATATAAAATATACCTGTTTCTGAATTTTTGATCAAATTTAAGGAAATGATTGTTTATGACTATGCAAGGCATACACACAGGGATAGATAGTTGGATGAACATTTCAATATATGAAAGGATACATTCCCACTTGGTTCTATTATTTTAGTAGTTGATTTTGTTAAGAATTACACATTCAAACCCCAAATGGAATTTAAATCATAGTATTAAAACTCATCACAAGTTGTCATATTCATGCATATAATAGTCATACATGCACCTGATAGTAAAGAGCAAAAATGAAAAATATTAAGGGAGTACCATTTATATATCAATGATTATAGATCACATTGTTTAGAGTATGTGAAAGGTTGTTTTCAAAAGTTCTATGAACAATTGAGTCAGAGGAACATTACTTTAAATCAACATTACATTTGGTATGATAATTGCATATCACAATTCAAAAATGCATGAATATTTTATTGGTTGAGCAGGATGCATGCTACCACTAGTGTAGAACATATTTGGATTTTCACCAAGGCTAGACATGGAAAATGAGAGCATTATAGTGCTAGAGCATGTGTAAAAAGAGCTATTGCAAGGGAGGAGTTGAAATTCAAAGAGGGTGTTCATTTGATAGATGCAAAAACTATGGTTGAATGGTGTAATGAGAACATATATCATGGTGTTCAACCAAATGCTATTGTTTTTAGACATTTCTATCTAATGGAGGAAGAACACTTGGTAAAGTATGAGGATTGTATGACTCTAACAAGTTCAAATGACCTCTACTCATTTCGTATCTCAAATGCAAGTTATTGCACTATTCAAATGAGACACTTGGCATGTTTCTATTCTACATGCATGGACTATATTTAGAATAAGTGTGAGTCACAAGAGTGGGTGGATGATTGGAGTTTCAAACCTTTAATTCCAATCAACACATACCATGTTCCAATAGTATTACAACTTATAAATATGACATCATCAAATGACTTTGACCATGTATCTGATCTAGTGCAGTCAGGTAGAATATTTTTCATTATGTACAATTTATTCTCATTAAATATATCTTCATATTATCACTACAATTTATTTTTTTTGATACAAGGCATGTTTTTGTAGATGAAGATAATGAGGAAGGCACTGATTACTACTTGTGTAGGTGTGTATAGAGAAATAAAAAATTGACTTCCCCAATTATAGATGGCAAAATCATTGACTCTCCCACTGGGTCAGTGGTAGTCACTAAAACTTGGTTTTGATGATATCCTATAAAACATTCAAATCAATAGTTTGTTGAAGAGTTTGAAATGCATAGGAAGATACTACACTATTCAAATTTGATTCTTGCAATGAATATTCAATTACAAAAATATCATGGGAGGCCATTAAATAGGAAATTATGAAAAGTTTGAGAGTCCAAATATGAATGTATTCTTGATAATATCAGGGTTAGATTATATCCTAGTGGTTTGTTGGATTGAAATACAAAGGTATGTTTACTTTTCAAAAGTCGATGTAATCAATTTTACCAAATGTTTTTTATTTTCTAGGTAGTACATATATAAATTTCATTTTTCATTTCTTACTAACAATTTTTTGTAGTTTAATGGTGCCAGATAAGCTTCCACCTTCACGTGGTTGGCACTGTTAGTAAAGAATTCTATATTCTTGAAGCTAAGAGAAGCGTAGGTTTTATGGGCATTTGAACTTAGGCTAAAAAATGCATTTTTCTTGCATTGGGAAGGGTGTTCTTGAGGCTAGAATGGGTGGTGGGTGTGTCGATTGGGCCTAATGAGAAGCCAAGAACCTAGTAATAGATGTTATCTGACCCCTCATATGTGTTGGAGGTGTCAGTTTTCACTCAAGAAGCATCATGAGTAGAGTTATGCAACCACAATTTGAACTTTGATAATATTTGTTGTCAGTTTTCCACTCTCTAGAATGGTAGTAAAAATTCACTTTCAGGTGGATTAAAACATCATGGTGGTATGATAAGATGTAATTTTCCTATTTGGATGTGATAAAAGTGATATATACATAGGTGGAGGTCCCAAAAGTAGAAATACCGGTTGGAACTCAAGAAGTTGCTTGTTCATTGATAAGAACTTGCATTTTTTTACCCTTCACTGCAACTTGTCTAACGAATTGATATCAAAGTTTCCACCTAAGTGATCTAAGGTACGAGTAGAGAGTTTAAATAGGTATGTGAATAATATGATGGTTTGAATAAATGACTTGTAATTTTTGTTTTATTCATGTTTGAACTTAGGCTAAAAAATGCATTTTTCTTGTATTAGGAAGGGTGTTCTTGATGCTAAAATGGGTGGTGGGTTTGTCGATTAGGCCTAAAGGGAGGACAAAAACCTGGTCCTAGATTTTATCCTCCCCCTAGATGTGATGGAAGTGTAAATTTTCACTCAAGAAGCATTATAAGTAGAGTTCTGCAATCACAACTTGAACTTTGACAACATTTATTGTCAGTGTTTCTGCTCTCCAAAATGGTAGCAAAAATGCACTTTCAAGTGGATTCAAATGTAATGGAAATGTAATAACATATAATTTTCCTATCTAGATGAAATAAAACTGATATATTCATATGTGGAGGTCTTGGAGGTAGAAATGCTAGTTAGAGCTCAAGAAGTTACTTGTTCAATGATAAAAACTTGCATTTTTAGACTCCTCACTACAACTTGTCTAATAGATTTATCTTGAAGCTTCCACCTGAGTGCTCCAAGATGAGATTAGAGGGATTAAATAGGTATGTGAAGGATCTAACGTTTTGTATAAATGACTTACTATTTTTTATTTTATGCATGTTTGAACTTAAGCTAAAAAATGCATTTTTTTTGTATTGGGAAGGTTGTTCTTGAGGTCAGAATGGGTGGTGGGTTTGTCAATCGGGCCTAAAGGGAGGCCAAAAACCTATTATTAGACATTATCCACCCCATATAAATGTTTTTAGTGTCAATTTTCACTCAAGAAGCATCATAAGTAGAGTTCGGGAATCGCAACTTGAAGTTTAACAACATTTGTTGTAAGTGTTTCCACTCTTTGGAATGGTAGTGAAATGCACTTCCACGTGGATTTGAATGTCATGGCAGTGTGAAAACATGTAATTTGACTATATATATGTGACCAAAGTGATATATTCATAGGTGGAGGTCCTAGAGGGAGAAATGCCAGTTAGAGCTTGAGAAGTTGCTTGTTCACTAACAAAAACTTGCATTTTTGGACCCCTCACTACAACTTGTCTAATAGATTGATCTCAAAACTTCCACCTAAGTTCTTTAGGGTGAGATTAGAGGGATTAAATAGGTACATTAGGGATATGATATTTCATGAAAATGACTTACATTTTTTGTTTTATACGTGTTTGAACTTAGGCTAAAAAATTAAATTTTTCTTGTATTGGGAAGGGTGTTCTTGAGGCCGAAATGGTTGGTGGGTTTGTTGATTAGACCTGATGGGAGGTCAAGAACCTAGTCCTAGACATTATATTACCCACCCCAAAACATATTGGTAGTGTCAATTTTCACTCAAGAAGCATCAAAATTAGATTTCTACAACCACAACTTAAACTTTGTGATAACTTTGACAATTTTGACAACTTTGAAAATTTTGACAATGTTAACAACTTTGACAACTCTGACCTATTGACCTATTGACAAATTTGAAAACTTTGAAAATTTTGACAACATTTACAATTTTGATAACTTTGACAACTTTGATAATTTTGACAACTTTGACCTATTGACAAATTTGACAACTTTGAAAACTTTGACAACTTTAATAACTTCAACAATTTTTGACAACTTTGGCAATTTTGACGACTTTGACAATTTTGACAATTTTGACCTAATAACCTATTGAACTATTAGGTGGTATTGAATAATTGACCTATTTTCCTATTGACCTATTGACAACTTTGACAACTTTGACAACTTTGATAATTTTGACAACTTTGACAAATTTGACAAATTTGACCTATTGACCTAGAAAGTGACTTGTTGTGGATTCTCCATTCAATGTATGTGATTGCATTAGTTTCATTTTATCCATGAAGGTCCTTGAGACCATGAATATTTTATCATTTATGTAAGGTTGCAGGTGGATGAATGATTATAGGTGGTAACCAAGAAGTGACTGTAGGTTACAATCAAGGAAGGGAGCTTGGAGTGATTCCACCAAGTTCGTAAGTTGTGAGTCATCATGATATTATTTTTGAATGGGTTAAACCTATATAGAACATAGATAAATGATTAATACATATACCCTATTTTGCCTATGATAGTATAATATGAAAGTAAATGGTTGTTTCTCATGAAGGGAGTATGACTTTGGTGTAGATAATGATATATAGATTGAGAATGAAGTGTGATATATAAGACCTATATAAATTGATAGTAAATTTGGTTGTTGAAGTGTGTTTAAGCACTTGTAATAGGTTAAAATAGGTGTGATTTGACCATGTAAGAACATCTATGATAGAATACTGACTCCTTGAGACCTATGATAGAAGACTGACTCCTTGAGACCTATGACAAAAGATTGATTCCTTGAGACCTATATCAAGTTTTGGTACTTGAAACCTAAGAAGATTTCCTAGTGAGAAGATTGTGAAAGAGTGAGAGGAGGTTTGTGAATAGAATGTATAAAATGAGTTAGGGAATGAATGTGAGAGGATTGTAAGAGATCTAATGACACCATTAAGTGTCTTCAAAGTGTACAAGAAGCAGGTATAAAGAGAAGAAGGCCATTAAGCCTAAGTGATAAGAGTGTTATTAGTCATTTCCTCTACACACAATGAAATAAAAATTTAAAAAATATGAGAGATCCAAGATTTATAGCATTGAAAAGAATAATTTTTTAATCCTCATTTGTGTGTACAAAATTAAATATGAGATCAGATAGATACTAATTTAGATTATCAAAACAACACTATACAATAACATACAATGAAATAAAAATTGAATATAAATTAGATAGATTTCCATGATACGCATACAATATAGGCACATGTGTCTAATGTCAATAATACATAGATTGTTTTGATAGGCATACAAAAAATTGCATCTACCAACATAGTATCTAATGTTGGTTGAATGTCATATGCACATATATACAATGCCAAAAATACATCAATTGCCATATAGGCATATAAAAAAGTTTATATTGTGTGTAAGACATCATATTCATCATATATCTTCGCTCTCTTTGCCTTCCTCGAAGAAAACTCTCTTTGGGATGCTCTGCTAGTAGATAGAGACCCCTCTAATGCCTTGGATTGCTCTAAGGTCCAACTGTGGGTCCTACACTCATAACTAGATTTTAGTTCAGTTTGTTCAAATATAAGAATTATTACAATATTAACGTAAAATTTATTCAAATAATTGTTAAGAAATTAATTTTAAACTACAATAAAAAATCATTTAAATATGTGCACTTAATGCAAGCTTACAATCCTGCTCAATCTATTTTTCACACTCAAACAAGTCAATAGCAAGCTTAGCTATCTAAATAGGCACCTTAAATATGTGAGGAACATGACAAGTTTCTCCAATCACCATCTAACTGGAACTATCAGTTGTCATAGGACATCCCTTCATATACAATACATTGACATAAGTTATATTTGCCCCAAGTACATGTACTAAAATTATTAAAACAAGTCTATTTTTACAATTCAAAATTATAAGAACTAATATATACCTTTGTCAACTCTTGTGTAGATGACATTGTAATATCAATGCCTATGTCTATCTCATCTCGTAGAGAGAGAGGAGTGTGAGTACCATCCATAATCTATTCATGTAAACAAGGTCTCGCTTAGTTTTATATAAAGTATCAAATCTTATATATGAAAACCAAAATAATCAATAGAAGCACTTGTATATAAAATATCTATCTATTTAAGTACATGAATGAAATGACACATTATAGGAAAGAAGAGGACAAATATGCATGTGAAAATACACTTAGATCTAAATTGATAGGCCATCTATTGAAGTGTTAGAGCAGCAACCTTGTATCAAAACCAAAATTAGAGGATTAGTGAAAGGGAATATATAATATACCAATTTCTTTTTTTTAATTAATAAATATAAATATACTTGGGTCAAGATATTCAATTTATGCTATATTACATGTTGGAAAATATTGGTTTTTGAATTATTACTTGTCTAAAAATAGGGGTTTGACTTATGTAGGACCCTCGTAACTACTTCCTTTTTGTATGGCCTTACAAGGTCATTTGATTTTATTATCACTTTTCAAGGAAGGAGATTAAATATTAGGCATGCTTGAGAATCATCTCCCCTTTTTGAGAAATGATTTGGGAAACCAGTAGGTGGGTTTTGACACTCATGCTAAATGTTAACCTAATCACAAAGATGTATGTGTTGGGCATGACATTGATGATTATAGTAGTTCCTCATTATTTGTTGGAGATCATTGTTTAGGTGGATTGGTGTGGGATATTTATTACATACACCTATCATTATATATATATATATATATATATATATATATATATATATATATATATATATATATATATTATGGATGGATATTATACAAATGTTGGGTGCACAAATATAGATGGGAAAGAGAGAAAAAGGGATTGTTCACATTTACCCATATCAAAGATGAGGAAGTATTTATGCTACAAGTGAAGTCATATCAAGTTTGTGTCCTTATGGTTTTAGATGCAATATGGTCAAAGGAATTTTAGTTTGCATTATTAGGAAAGTCTTTGGGAAGAGGTATATGAACGAGACTCCCATTTAATAGGATATTATCACTTCCAAGCTAACTTACACAAGGAAAATGGGTGTATATTCATAAGGAAGCTTTAAATATTTTATGTCAAAATGTGCTTCATGTTTTCTTCATAAATAATTTCCTATCCCTGGAAGCATGTAATAGATTTCTTGTAAAATAGTGTATTGATCTTAGGTAATAAAAAGATTAAATGTACCATATAGGTAATGGGTAGAATATGTGAATACAAAGTCTACATCTTTAATTAGTGACTAAATATAGTTGTAACACAACTATCCCACTCATTAATTTGATAGGATTGATTGTGGTTGTTTTCATGAAAAAAGTTGTGAAATATCTTAATGTGTGAACGTGTGTAACTCTATATTATTATGTTATCATGTTTTATTTTCAATAATAAAGGTTTTGTAACTAGGTTTTGAGTAACACATGAGGGTGCTACATGTTTGTATCAAAGCATGGTTCAAAATTTTTGAACTTTTTGACCAATTATGCTTTCTATATTATGCTATGTTAAAAAAAAAGTTGGACTTCTTATTGGAATGATTTATCATCGTACAATTAACATGACCATATTTTTTCTCTTTTAATTGTAGGTATAAAATATCAACCATGATTGAACTATATGAGGAAAAGAGAAAAAACCTTATATTAAAGTTGTGCTACTTGGGGAATCTTTTATATATAGAGAAGAGGTTGTAATTGTGATACCCATTGACTTGGAAATATGTGCAATACTAAGTGAAATAAATGATAGGATGCCTCTAGGGAAAAATTAAGGAATAGGATAAAATCATTCCATGAGTGTGATTATGAACATAATGTTCAATAAGAGAGATATACCAATATATTCCATGTAATATCATCCACTGGGGGAGCTCATGACAATGGTGACACACATCAAAGCTTGGATGGAATTACCCGTAAACTAAATAAAGTGAAAAGGGTCTTAAATTCAATGGATGAATCTTTGTTAGGGAAGTTGATGCTTGACTAATAAGTATGAAAAGGTGCTTTGGGGTAAAATATTTTTCAATAAATAGTATGGACATGCTATTTATTTTACAAATTTTAGATGAATCAACCTTGTGTTGGGACTATAAAGAAATAATTGTGAATTTAGATATGCCCACAATCACATGGGTGATATTCAAGGAAAGGCAACACTACTTGTTGGATATCTACTTAAATTATAGAGTAAATGCATTCCATAAACTCTATGAAAATGGCAATATTGAAAACAATATAATGCATGTTTTTTAACCTTGCTTTAATACATGGGATATATACAAGATGAGCCAATGAAATGTAGCTTGTATCTTAGGATAATTTTGGTTGTCATTGGGAATAAGGTACAAAATTTTGAACAAAATACACTAGTGTAAGAGCATTGTAGGATGTTACTCCCAAGGAAGCATGGTCCAACATAAGACCATTCGTGACTTTCATGTTTTTAGTTGTGTTATTTTTGCATGAATTATTGAGAAGAGATTTAAATTATATGCAAAGAGAAAAACATATATGTAAAAAAATTAAGTCCTAACAAATGCAAAGAGCAAAACATATATGTAAACTATTTTTACCTTTGTATAGGTAAATGGTGTCATCCTAACATAGTCAGATGTAGGCATGGATGGCCCAACAGGTGGATCCAAATGTATAAATAATGGTCACGGTAAATCAAATGTTGTAAATACCAATTGTGATGATGAAGGAATCGTCACCTCCTGCAACATAAAAAATGACTTATATATTATATTAAATTTCTATGTAAATTAATTGTTAGCTTAGAAATTAAATTTGTAAATATAACTTAAATTTAACATGACATTTATATAAAATATATATGCATCTATGTGGTGATTAATGTCTACACACTAAATGTGTGTGCCAAAAACTCATCACTCCTAAGAATATGATCTAAGCCATATGAACAACTAATGTCATCATCATCAAAAAGTCCTATGCACATAGCTCCACATGAGCTACCATGGTGAGGTCAAGGTTGGGTAGCCCATAGTGTATATGTAACATCACTCTGTGAAATCTTATTCATATGTTGAACAAGTGTATCAGTGAGTGAACTAAGAGCATGGAGAGCATCTATCTCCATGACTTACTGAACTACAGAGGGGATCTTAGGATTAAGAGGCTTTTAGATATGGATACATGTAGGCCAATTAGGTTCATGATGTGCACCTAGTCAATCTTGTGTAGAGCTTTTTTTGAACTTAAAACTCACTAAATTCAAAATAATTAAGAATCTGGATGAGGACAAACTCATGGTAGAGTTCCCTAAAAAAATATAATGGGACCTCATGGTTGTTACATGGTGGATAGTCAAATAAAATCTACCATCGATCCCAAAAATTGGTCATGATTAAGTTATGTACACAACAATCGATAGGAAAACATTTAGAGGTTACAGGAAATGGGGCATTGGTGGTTGGGTCGATGAATAGGGCACAAATGTCATCTTTTGAAATATCCAAATTATTGACTTGAAGGGGTGAAAAATTGTCATCATAATATGCCCTACAAGTATCCCTATATGAGGTCCATCAGTCAATTTGACTTGCTATAGAGTTAATTTGGCCTAATAAGGTCTCTAGGAATCAACTATCTAGGTGTGGTGGGGGTTGGTCAAACTGGGATGCCTCATTCTATCAATTAACTCTTCAATTTCAAGTTTATTTCCTACAATGTTGTCAATCAAAACCTCTTGATTGCCAAGGGGGTTTTGGGGAACTGTAGGAGGGTTAGGTGGAGGGATAGGAGGAACAACAATGTTTTATAGAGGGTCAGGAGGAGGAACAACCAGAGGGTTTTGTGGAGGGTTGGGAGGGTTAATAGGATGGGATATTATTTTAAAAAATAAAATTAAAAACTAGGGTTAAATAATGAAAATTATGAAAAATTAGGGTTATATAGGGAAGATTTCAATCACTTACCTCTCCTACATGGTGACATTATCGATCACAAGTATGTGGGATGAATCTGGTAGCTTCCTTGCACTTTATGGAGTATTCTAAGTAAAACGCAATTGCAAAAGCTATGGGAGAGTGAGGGAACTTGAATGCAAAATGAGTATTTTTGCATTCAAATTTCCCTTTTTATTTTTTTGACACACAAGTAACACAATAGTGTTATTAACATGATCATGTTATTGTAAATATCAATAATGTGATCACATTAATAACATGATCATGTGATTGTTTAATATAAAATGATCACATTATTATATAACATGATCATGTTATTAATTAATATGACCACATTATAGGTAATGTCCACATAATTATCCCCCAAATCTGTGCATTTACCCAAAATGAGGAATTTACATATCAAAAGTTAAATTTTGAATATAAAAATAAATTTATAATTACATAATGGTTCAAATGATCTGCAAGCCAAAAGTTGACTCCAAATAGTTCTTTTCATCATTTGTCAGCATTGCTTTCTAAGTCACAAGGTTTACATTAAGAAAAGGAAGACCTATCAGATTATGAATCTCTTCTAGCAATGTACCAAAGCAAATCATTTTGGAGTCCAGGTTCACAGTGAAGGTCTTCTTGATAATGTCAGAGGAAGACATTAGCAATTTGAGTAACCCAATGTCTATTTCATATTGGGGCATGTACAATAGGCCATTGAAGTTATATTTTGAAATCTAATCATTGTACGCATTTGGTTACTGTACGATCTTTAAAATATTTGGGCATGGCAGGTTCTTTAAAATGTATTTTATTTCCATGGTTTGGGAGTTGTTGTGGGTGGGGACAAAGGGGGATGAGAAATCTATTCTTCAAAATGTTAAAAATGAGGGTAGAGGGTGAGTATTTATAAGACAAGGGGTGATCAAGCAATCAAACAATAGACTAACTGTATTGGTCACCCAGTAGCACGATCTGACATCATCATTAAACACTATCTACTCATACCATCACTCGACATAATCATCTGATGCTTGACATCTAGTGCACACCGATCGCCACATACTATTCAACTCAGTCATTTGGCATAGTTGTTAGGTTGTGGAGCTAAAAGCTTCAACTGTTGTAGACATGGAGGAGGTTGATGAGTTCCAGGGATACTGGCATCGGCAGTGGGACTGACGTCGGTCATCTACAGTGCAGAACGGCAACCGACATCGGCAGGAGGTCGGCCGATGTCGGTCACCTCCAGGCAGACAGGGACTGATGTCAGTCACCTGTGGCGGTTCCAGAACTATTCGTTGCAAGGACAGTTAGTTCGTTGAACCGAGTGTTTGCATGTTAAAGTCTAATTATAGTCTCGAGCTTCGTGTCTAATTATTGTAAATTAGAAGTCTAAGTTATTGTTTAGTATGGGAGCTATTTATAGACCCATTGGCATGTATTGTAATCAGTGCAAAATAGAGGAAGGCAAGGAAGATCCTTCTAAGTGTAAGATCATTTGAGTTGTAGGTTGTTGCAAGCTCATGGGAGAAGATCTACATGGTAAGTAAGATCACTTTGAGATCTACTTGAAGTACTTTGAGTACTTGTGTACTGGCAGGGTTATTACTGACTGGTTGAAGAGGTGAACACCAACACTGTATGTGATTTGTGTGTTGGGACCATTTTTGGTAGGAGGGTGAACTCTTGAAGAAAATTACTATGTACACTTGAAGTGTGGGAAGCTTCTGAGAGGTGTGGAGAAGAAGTGGCATCTTCTTTATTGTATTTTCTTTCTGGATGAGTATTAATACAAGATAGTGTATTGTCTCTCATATTATGTGCTATTTGTGAATTCTAGTTATTTGTTCATTCTGGTATAATTCCGTGTTTAGTTGCTAATACAAGGTAATCATATATACTACATGACACAACTATCTAGTACAACCATCTAACATAATCATCTAACACAACCATCTAACACAAGTGTTTGGCATAGTCATTCATCATATCATTTGGTTCATCCATTCAGTGGGATTATTTGATGTGGCCTTCAGTGGTTCCATTCGGCATTTATCTTTCAGTACAGTTGAATGGTCTTATGAAAAAAAAGACAACTTTTTATTTTTGCTCCATCAAAATCATCATAGATTCACCATCGCCCATAGAGGATTCATCATAGCTATGAATCAAATTTCTCTAGATTCACCAAATATTTCTAATAGGTTTTCTTGTAGGAACTCTTAAAATTAACCCTACTTATGATTTATAGATATTATCTTTTATTAATGGAAAAGCTTCACCATGTATTTTTCCATTCATGTATTTTTTTAAAATAGATTATCCCATCAATTTTCTATCTCGGTTAGTGCAAGGTTATATAATAATAGTTGATACTTTCCTTTGGATATTGTTGAAAATAAGCCACACCCAGACCAATGATGGGTTGGCCATAGAGGGGCCAATAGCTCAGTTGGTAGAACACTCCAACAACAAATGGAAAGTCTTATGTGCAAGTCCTAGCTAGTCCATATGAATTGTAGCTCAACATTTGGTATCAGAGTCAGGTTAGGATCCCTAAGCACCTACATTGTGGCTCAATGAGGAGTGTTGGAAATAAGCCACACCTGGACTAATGATGTGCTAGCCATAGAGGGGCCAGCAGATCTATTGATAGAGCACTCCAACAGCAAATAGAAGGTTCTAGGTTTAAGTCTTAGCTGGTCCATATGAGCCATAGCTCAATAATTGATTTATGCAGCACCACCAGATGTTAACATGAAATATGATATTAGATATAGATTTATATGGGTTCATGAGACTTTGATTAGAGATGATGGTACATAAGAGTGAGTAATGATGGGAACTAAATTTACTATGTAATCAAAGCATTTCAATTTTAAAATTAAAGTGGGTCTATACTTGTATGCTTACAACTCTTAACACATAACATAGATCTTTCATAATTTTTCTCTTTATTGATATATCAATACTCTGTTACAATGTTACATAGACTCTATATCTTTATACCTCCATTTTCTCTATTACAATATCTCTTTATAGCTCCTTATATCATACTTGTATTCTCATTATTCACTCTTATACACTCGTAACCTCTTATTCACATATTACTCTCTTGTATATTACATATTACAATTTGATGTACCAGTATAAATATTGACTTAATACCTTTTCCTAACCAATGAACATGTCTTCTCTTCAATTAGTCCATCCATAGATGTCGTTAAGGCCATATGATGTTGCAATTTACAAGGTAAAACCCTCTATTTTGTCTTTGTCAACACTTGTTATGTTAATGTATGTTCAAATCCTTTGTAGTGTATCTTTATTTTCATATTATGTTGTTGAAGAAATATGTGAACATATGTTATTGAGATCTTTCTCCTAAGAACTTGTGATTTTTGAGTAGAACATTGGCTCTATTTGTGCCTTTAAAATTGAGGTTTATGAAAGAAGTATGACGTTAAACCATGAAACAAAGAGTTGTGTTGACAATTCTTGAGGAAGCAAACACTTTGTTAGGTCATCTCTCCAATGAATAGGATACACATCTTTGATCCTCATAATGATTAGGATCTCGTAGAGAGCCTTTATTTCCTCTAAAGAGACAGTAAAACCTACCATGGATATCATAATACACTAGACACCTAAATACAAATTTCTTCTTTGATTCTATTTCATTATTGCAAAGTTTACGTGCATGACGATGTTGCAGAATAAATTACTTTGACTCCATGTAACTAACACTCATTAAAGCATATCTATAATTGACCGAAAAGAAATCTTAAAGCAAAAGAACACATAGTGTGTTCGGGAGTAATAATATATCCATCTTTTATTTGAAGATGGTGCTGCAATTAATCATACATTTTTGTTAACAATGGTTCCAACGATTTTTGGCAAGTTAATTTTATATAAAATTTATATATTCTAATTCTTGATACCTTTATAAATGTATTTTCAACATATAAATATCATTAATCGAGAAATATTAGAAAACAAAGAAAGAGCAACCTAAATATGTACATCAATAAATAGGCATACAAACCATTTTAACAAATCATATATATATATATGGTTCCCCAACAAAAAGTGGTTTGAGTCCTTTGTGCACATCACATGTTAAGGGGATGGAACTAAGGGTTGTAAACCGCTAAAATCCTCATTATTGTTAGAAGATATAAAAAAATTCATTTTAAAATAGAAAATAAATTAAAGAGCTCAATATATTCCGTTATGATAAATTCAATTCAAAATCCTTGACCTCGAACCAAGAGTTGTAGAATACTGCTAAAATCCTCGTTGTTGTTAAAAATACAAGAAATTCTTTTGAAAATAGAAAATGAAGCACAGAGCTCAATATATTACATCATGGCAAATTCAATTCAAAATCCTTGCCCTCTATACCCAGACATGAAATTAAAAGGAAGAAACATTAGATCGAACTCATCAGAATCCATTGCCCTCTCTGCATTGGCCCGCATTCTCATGATACCTCTGCTTGCTCAAATTTTTTCTGATCTTTCTCAGAACCTTCAGCCATTCACGCACAGATTGAGCAATACAAACAAATATCTGCTTTTTAATGCTCCCTCTCTTGGGAGGGTGCCTCATTGTCGTTCTCTTTTTTTGCTCCATATTCTGGCTATGCTTAATGATGGCGGCAAACTCCAATATATAGGGAACTAAACTTCCGCCATACGGCAAAATCGCAATAGCATTTTTTTTTTTTTTGGATTAATTGTCCCTTGCTGACTTCCATGACTGTGACTGTGACATGTCCAAAAGACTGGTTCACTGCTACTAATAAATTATCGTATTCTGGTTTAGTAGGGAGGGAGCATTCAATGTTGTAGAATTTACAAATTATGTGATCTCACTTTGTGATGGGCAAGCCATGGGTAAATAATTCATCCCTTCTCAATCGGTCAAAGTCTCAATTTTTGGGGTAGACACTTTCAAAAAATGGTAAAGAATTATAACAAATATGTATATAATCTATTTCTTAATTATTTTCTTATTAGCATGGGAAGTGCAATGTTAGATTGATAACCGTCATCAAACTTTTATATAACGGTCAACTTTAGCGTATGCGTGGAATGACGACACAAATGACAAACTCTTTGAATATACTTTGTCAAACAGGTAAACACACCAAAGTTACACGTACGTAACATTTTGATAAAATAACAAACGTTATATTGTGTACATAAGATTTAGATGGAATAGAGATATTAAAAGGGTAATTTATTGTCCCTACCTCCGGAACTAATGAATCACTTTTTCATTATTTGTAAGACTATCGGTCGAAATAGATATGACAAAAAATTTATAAAGTTTTGGTTAATGTAGGTATAAATAATGGTATATTCTTTAATTCATTATTTGGGAATATTTTATGGAATTCAATGATGTTGTGTGATGAAAGGATGTTAACGGTATACTTGGAACAAAAATGTATAGAATGATGATGTTAGGTATTGAGGGATTCATAACGATAATACGATTTTGCAAATACAAGTTATATTCGACTAAATCTTTAGATCATTCTTGACCTCGGGCCCTACAAGGAGCCTATTTGCATATTTTTCAATGCATTTTGTCATTTTAGCATTACATTTACCAATTGGCCGGTACAATGACTCAACAACTGAGGATGAATATGACAAGTTCGAGGCATTGTCACTTGTCTCAAAAGAACATGATGTTGTGTGATGAAAGGATGTTAACGGTATACTTGGAACAAAAATGTATAGAATGATGATGTTAGGTATTGAGGGATTCATAACGATAATACGATTTTGCAAATACAAGTTATATTCGACTAAATCTTTAGATCATTCTTGACCTCGGGCCCTACAAGGAGCCTATTTGCATATTTTTCAATGCATTTTGTCATTTTAGCATTACATTTACCAATTGGCCGGTACAATGACTCAACAACTGAGGATGAATATGACAAGTTCGAGGCATTGTCACTTGTCTCAAAAGAACATGATGCCACAAATGATATGGATTGAATCAACAATTGAAATGGTTTTTGCTTCTTATTATTATTTTGAGCAACATCCTCTGGTGTTGCCCTTACCGTTGCCATTGACCCTCCTAGGGATTCGATCCCCTGATCCACAAAACATTTCTCTATGTTGAACATGAATATATCCATAGATCAAGGAAGCATGAGCTTTGCAACAACACCATTTGCCATCCATTGGTCATCTTTCAATTATTTCATTTGTGTCTCGCATTCCATCCTTAATGCACATTTATAGCTCATATTCCTCAACACCTTATTTTTAGGGCTACAATTAATCCCCCTCCATATTTACAGATTGCATCAAGTAGAGCAGATGAGAAAGAAAGATTCCTAGAATAATGATGATGATCATGAC
This sequence comes from Torreya grandis, assembly GCA_037957365.1. Taxonomy (NCBI): domain Eukaryota; kingdom Viridiplantae; phylum Streptophyta; class Pinopsida; order Cupressales; family Taxaceae; genus Torreya; species Torreya grandis. The sequence goes on along the minus strand of JARHVA010000235.1, from coordinate 412,776 downwards.
GGCTCAAGTGCCCCATCTTTAGGTACTCCTTCACATCATGTGAAGTATGATCCTTTCGCTACCAATCCCACTTGCCCACTATATCACAAGTACAGTAGATGCCAAGTGCTCAAAGTAGGAAATTTTATTTGAACACTATCCACCCACCATCTACCAGGGAAATTTATGGATCTAGTTTCATATGGTGTATCTTTTTCCTTGAATCTTCCTGCAACCCAACAAGGTTGCATAATAAATAATTCAATATAGTGAGTGTTCCTTTACTACCATCTAAAAGCTGCAAGGTTCCAACACAACTAATCAATCAATAAATAAATAAAACAAATCCAAATACAACAATGTTACTTGGGCAGCAAATCCACTTGGTGGTGGCATCATAATCCATCATGTGTCTCTGTCATTTGTAACACTTTTATGAACATATAGACTAAAAAATCACTGAGTGGGCCATCGACTCATAAAGGCAAGTAGGGAATTTATAGTTAAAAATAAAAACATAAAAACCTCTCATGCAATTACTTCTATTTTTTTTAATTTTTTATTTTGAGTTGCCTATGCTAGACATGTGATATGGGTGGGAAATTCCAAGTAGTGTTTGGTTGCTTCATTAGTAGTGTCAAGAAAACCTCCATTAACATTTATGTTAAGTTGTTATTTTATGTTAATTTTTATTTTATGGTAAAGGTAGAATCTGGTCTACTAGAGTTGTTACTCTTAAACTATTCATAATAGGCCCCTGCATTATGGAAGGTACTAGGTGACAACCAGATGCACATGTGCACTCATCCACTGTTACGAGTCATGACAGAGATTATACATCACTCTATGTTATTTGTAATGAAGTTAGTTCCTGTTGCCTTTTGTAATTCAATCTTACTTATAACTTCATTGAATTTTGTTTCATGTCTTTTTGTATTGGATTTTGAGCTTAAAATTATATCATCACGACTTCTTCAAGTAGGCTTAAAATTTTAGTCTAAAACCAACTATTATGTAAAATGTGATTATAGGAAGATCATTTCTCTTTTTTTTTTTAAGTATTATTAATGTTTTTTGCATTTTTGGGGGATTTTTTATGAAGTTGAGGGATTGCTTTTATAGTATTTGTGTTTTTCTTTTGTTTCTTCTATCAATTTTGCATCACATTTTTTCCTTTATACATACTTTAGTAACTAACTAAACCATCATGGTAGGGAGTGGTGAGTGGGGAGCAATGATCAAATTTGAATACTACCGGACAATTCATAAGAGGAAATAAATCTATAGCCAAGAACACGATACAAGTTCTATAGGCACAAAAATATATGATGATAAATAATGTTTTAATTTAATGTTTGGACATAAAATTTGCAATATCAAAGAGAATTTAGTTAGTAATAAATCTTTTAAACAAAAAAAAATACTGCCACCTCGTTTTGTACCATATACAATTATTTCATTTTAAGACACTAGAAAATAATGAAGTATAGAGAAAGATTTCCACATGAAATTATATTTTTCCTTAGAAAAGTAATTATCCATTAAACTTAAGTAAAATTCATAACCAAAGCAAATGCAAGTCACTATAACAATAGTGAAAGCTACAAATTAAAAGGAATAATTTTTTTTACAAGGCAGAAGCCATTGCAATTTTCTCATGACCTTGACATGTTCATTTTCCACCTTCCGCATTTGTTTTTCAACTTTTCTTAGTTACTATTATATTTAAATTTTGGCCTAGATAGATATTTTAATAGGACCTCCTTAAAAGTACTATTGCTAATCAAATTCAAATTACGATAAGAAATTATATGATATTAATTTCTATTATCAAGTTTAAATTATTAAAACAATTTTTAATTATAACTACACATGCAAACTCAAACACAAACAATTTGTAATACAAAGGCAGGGATTAGCCGCTACACAACCCTTGTTAATATAGATATGTTTTTTAATAAAAAAATGTATTTTATTTTCAAATTTTGACATAGGATAGTGTTACAAATTTTATTAAGCACTTACAAATATTTTAGAGAGATCAAGAAATCATTAGAACATTTGTTATTGTTTGAAGATAACATTTCTAATGGAACCCGTTTGATGCACAATCTAGAGATTTGTATATTTCTGAAGTTATTTTCATTTAAATACAATTCATTACTTTTCCACATTTTATTAGAGTGGTTTCCAACATTAAGGGACTGATAATTAGATGATGTTGCAGATATTTGCTAATCTTCAACGCAAGCCCTTATAGTTCACATTAGTTTCCATAAGCTTTAGATATTGTGGCCAAGTCTCTTGGGCAAGGAGAATAAACTTTGTTTTATAGGTTATAAGTGTTGTAGATCAAATCGAAGAAGCAAGAGATCAGGATCATGAGAATATAGTTTTCAAATTATTTTGAACCCTATCTCTCACCTATCTGAAGCATCCCCAATGCTTTGTACCTATCCAAAGTACCCACGATGATCTGTACATTTGTCTCTAATCACTTTCAAATTTACTAGTAAGGTTGTTTTCATTACTAAGCACATATTTCCATATTAACATTTAGGTGACTCTTATTGATCCATAACAACCAAGAAAAAAATCCAACCTTTAGACAACATAATCAAAACCTAGTTTTAGTTCATGGCATTGATTCAATAGAAGTATTCCTTTTAACATGAATAAACTAATGTTTAACATCACAGTGACAGTTAGATAACCACTAATATCTATAGATAAATAATTATAAAACCTCCATAATAGAGACTATCAATTTTATCTGCACGATAACCACACATGTATGATAATAGTAGGGGATATTGTCTCATTTGATCTTTAAATGATTGAAAATATTTTAGTATGTGAGGGGAAATTCCTATGCATGATATAAAGATGTAAAAAATTTAATAATGCATTAGTGATCAGAGTTCATCTGTAGTTACATGTGAATGAATGAATAAAGGAACACATGGTAGTTTAGTCGACAAGATAGAAGACTCTATGATGTACTTGTTTTAAGGAACTCTTTGTAATATTTATTTGGCCATATAGATAACCAAATTTGGTACAAGTCCATCTTTTATGTCATTTATTGAAACTTTTTATGCATAAATTAATAATAGTGAATGAGACATCTATTACCTCATTGTTCTTTTCATATTTATGAATTTTTCTACTGTTTATATATCTTGCCACTATATCATGGGCATCCCCAGTTTTGGTCATATGTCATTTTGAATGACTCTGCAGTAACTAGAAAGGATAGTCCTATGGCCATATTTATTTAGCATGGACTTGTCTAGGCATTACTTTAAGAACTTTTTTCGAGTCATGTTTCATTTTATTCTTATTTTTGTTTATTGGGTCTTATCTTAGGTTGAATTTTACACACCAATGGATACCAAATTCAAAATCAAAACATATATAAATGCAAGGCATCTCTAAAGCATTAACGATAGTTCTTCTCACTCATAAAAGTTATTAAAAGATTCTCATGCTCTATCTATAGGTCTATTAAAGATATATTCAAGGTTGAATCTTCATTTGCATACCTTTACCAAGGTTAGAGTAGGAAAAATAGCATTTATACATGAATTCACCATTCCACACATAAGTGGTAGAACTATATTTGAGTTTGAACCCTCTTCAGATTATTGGCAATTTAGTGAAGTGTTTGGTCTTTCAATAGGGATTGACCAAGGTTAGTCCAACTCAATCCCTTTTGATTCATTCCCCTCCATATTTGATTATAATTTGGTTTGTGTGCATGAAACTAGGGTTTTATTATTTCATGTACCTTACATAATATTATAGGTCCAAAGACACATCCACGACCTTAATTAATTCATGTGTAGGTGGTGAAATAATCAATTACATGTTATAGTTAATCAAGATAAGTTTGTGGTCATTAGAGTTAGGCTCAATGTGTCATTATCCATCTAAAATAGACATGCTCAGAGATATCTTCAGAATTGTCACTTCTATACTGTTGCTTTCTTTGTTTGTTTTTGCTAAAGTTTATCATAGTCAACTAGGGCAAGTTTGTAGTCAATGGACTAGAAAACACTTTGTCATTGTCCAATTATAATAGACCTATCCATATTTTTTTCTTATTCTATACCTAATAGTGAGCTTGCACAATCACAACTTCTATTTTTTACAATTAAATAGTCAAAACATTTAATCGGTATCTATGTGTGAGCTAAGTATATTTATTCCTAGTACTTTCCCAAAATAACAACTTTCTATATTTGACATTTTTTCAAAATCAGAATTTTTGAATATTGTATATTTTAAGCAATCTAATATTTCTAATTTTACACCTAGATAACCACATAAAACACTTGTTTTATCAAAATAAGGTGAAACATATTGGCACTTTTATGTTTGATTATTGTTTGCCTTGTCTTAATTTTTACTTTAGGGTTTGATTTGAAATTTTGATTTTTAGACACTAAAGATATTTTATCTTTGACCTCAAGGATTCAAAATTTCTATTTCCTTACACAAAAATATTTGATTGTCATTTTTTTCAATTGTTATCTTCTCTTTGTTTTCCTGGAAATTGTGTTCCAAAAGTCTTAAAACTCATAGGAGTTGTCCTTTTTTGATAAAGCATTTTTTGAGTTTTACATGCATTATTGTGTTATGGGTATTGCCCTAATACTCAATCCATTAGATAACACTATTAATAAATTTTAGCTTCCACATATTTCATAGAATATCAGAAATGCCTAGGTTTTTTCAATCAATAGAGAGCTTTCGATTATTTGTTATTATAATTCATTGATAAGTGATTAACCTTGGGAAGTTACTTTCAACATACCCTAGAGATGGGATAGTGTGGCTATAATAACATTGTAAATGTCTGTAGATAGTGCCTTCATGACTAAATTCACTATTTACAACTAGGATTAGTATATCTGAGAGCTCACAAAGTAAGCACACCTTGCCTAGCTACACCCATTGATAATTTTTTTTTTTTTATATGATTGGTTTTTTGATAGCATTGAATGTGATATTTGTCATATTTGAGATATTGTGGGTTAAAAAACTCTAAAATAATATTTCAATATGTATCTAAATGTGAAATGCTCAATGATGGTCATCTTTTAGATTTTTTTTTTTAACAATGTTATACCTTATGCATATGACATTGAATGGAGTATGAACATACTTGTACAATTTATGATGTTAATCAATAATATGGTTGTGATAAATATGATTAGAATTATGAAAATCAAGATGAATGGACAAAAGAGAAAAATACAGTGAAGCATAAAATGAATTAACAACTTTAGAAATTACATAACCCATTCCTCACTTATATCCTTTTTTCAAAAAGAGAAATAAAAAGAGCATACTGATAATCAATATATTCTCATCCTTAATCTCTAAAAATTATTGTAATACAAAAAATAATTTACTATAACACATTTCCTAACTTTTGACTAGACTCTTGCATTCCATTACTTTAATCAATATAAATTACAAAAGCATAGAATTCTATATAAATTTCAAAATGCTACAAATGAATGTGATACTCTCCCTCTTTAGAAAAAGGTAGATAATGTAGATGTATATATTCTACATTCTCCTTTATTCATAGTTAATGATATGTAAGATTGTGATAATATCTCTCATCCCTTGGAAGGAATAAATAGTGATATAACTCTATCTCCCTCTATTGAAATATTTCAAGTGCAAATAAATGTGAATTACAAATCCAAAGTGATATTATGGCACCAAATTTACAAGGCAATGCTAATGAAACATTATGAAAATATTTTCAAGATAATCATCCTTTACCCATTCCATATGAGGTGTACAATAATACCAATTGTGAAGATTCTTTACCCTCTCATAAGTCACTAGAATCTAATAAAGAACAATGTCATGATAAGCAACTTCAAAATGATAATTTAAGTGACAATATTCAACTTGTACTAATGTTGTCATAAAATGTAATCCCCAACCATGAAATGATATTTGTCATGATCTTCTTATACCGACGTTTATGGATAATCAATTACAACCCATAAGACTTTTAAACCTTCTACCATTCATACCAATCATATTGTATCCATGATGCATGGCATTGGAGAGATCCAAAAGCAAGTTTTTGCTCTTAAATTACAAACTAGATCATGTTATGTAAATATCAAAGATAATGAAATTCTAGGATAACCCCTTACATAAGCTATATATGAACATACATATCCAAAATGTTTTGGTATTCCTACATTACCATTGTTTGATGGTTATGGAGATCCTTGTACTTAATGTTTATGCTATAGTTAATTATGAATTACAGCTAACTCTAATTAGAAATATAAACTATTTAAACATGATATAAGATGATATATAAATTAGAATAAAATTAAATATAGATATCCATAGAAACTAAGGTTGGGGTTAGATAATTGTCCTTACAAACTTATTTATTTTAGGCTATATTAACTTTCTGCATATTGTGATTATTTGAAAGATATCGGTGTTAGGAATTAAGGTGTCACAACCTTGACAATTCCTAAGTTTATTTTCCTATAACAAATTTGGCCTTTATTTGTGCTCCATAAAAATGGGGTGTGGGTTTTTTTAGTTGGCACTTTTACCATATGTCGATGCCTTTAAAAATGATTTATTAGTTGTCAAAAGATGCCCACTTAGTGGTATATCATGAAAGGTTATTTTTTAATCATGATATGCCCATTTTTATGAAAACTTTAATGGTCAAAAGTAGGGTAATATATTTTAGACATGAAATTACATGTGCACCACACCTCATGATAGGTGGAACACATGGGTGCACTTAGGAGCACATGGGCACCACACCCTATGAAAGGTTGAACACATGTTTGTAAACCAAAAATGATTTCCAAGATTCCAAAAGTCTATAAATTGAATACTTGAAGAGAGCTTTGCATGAGTTTGTTCTAGTTACTAAAGCTCTATGAAGTGCAACTATTTTTATCTTGATTGTATGTTGGTGATGCTCATGTGAAGGTTTACTCAATAAGTATATTGTAATCATTATTTATTTTTATTAATATATTTAGTTGCTTTGGAGTGCAAGGTTTTTCTCCTAAAAGAGTTTTCCCCACGTAATCACTGTGTTATATGATATAATGCTTATTTCAGTTTAATGTGTTTCTTATAATTTAAGTATGAAATTAAATCTATTTTGAATATTCTCCTCTCAAGGTTAGTGTAAGCAGTTGTTTCCACAATCTTATATTTCTTTCAATTGGTATCAGAGTTAGGCAAGTTTTGGTTCTAGTTGTGGGTGGTTGGATTTTTTGATCTAATCTAGTTTTGAGTGGGAACCTATGTAGAAGATATTTGGAGTTTTTTTGTTACAAGAAATTTTTAAGATGGTGGCAAGTACATCTAGGAGAATAGAGGTTGAAAATTTTTCTAGTAGTAATTTTGAGATATGGAAGGTGAAGTTGGAAGATCTATCGATTGATCAAGATTTGTGGGATGCCATTGATGAAAGTGTTCAGAAACCTATAGATCTAGTTGAAGCATCAAAGTATGATGTGATGGAACAGAAAGCCAAAAGTCTCATCAGATTATGTATGTTTGAATCTATTCTGATTAATGTCTATGAAGAGACCATAATGAATAATTTATGGAAGAAACTAGGTGAGATATACCGAGTTAAATCTTTAGCTAATAAAATTTTATTGAAAAAAAAGTTTTATTCTTTGATAATGGAAGAAGGTGGATGAATTATAGACCAATTAGAAGAATTCATTATGTTGGTGGCTCAATTAGTATCAATTGGTGTGAGAATGGATGAGGAAGAGAGATGTCAAATTTTGCTTTGTTCTTTGCCCGCCTCATTGGATTCTCTTATTATGGCTATAGGAAGTAGTTCTATAACCTTGAACTTTAAGGATGTTTTAGTTTCTTTGCTTTATAAAAAAATGATAAGAAAAGTTTTTATTAGTTCCAAATAAGCCCTGAATGTTTGAAGAAGATATAAATAAAAAGGTAAGAATAATGAAAAGCATGAGAAGTCTATACCCAAGTCCAAGGGGAGATCCAAATATCTTGTAAATTCCAAGGTGAGTTGTTGGAACCGTGGAAAACTTGGAAACTTTTGAAAGGATTGTAAATAAGAAAAGAATTAAAAGAAGCAACATTATTATCATTTTAAATCCAACAAGGAAGATGGTAATGCATTCATTACAACCTTGGTAACTTGTGAAGGTAATGATTCATGGTTAATTGATTCAGGTTCATATTTTCTTTTGAACTCTAATATAAATTATTTTACTAAGTATGAATTTTTTGATGGAGGTAAGGTGTACTTGGGTGATGATTATTATCTAACCATTGTTGTCATGGTAGAGTAAAAATCAAAATTTTAGATGAAAGGATTAAATGGTTTGATGGTGTGTTGCATATCCCTGGGCTAGTTCATAAATTATTATCTATGAGAAAAATAATAGATGTAGGTGTGCAAGTTGTATTTTATGAAGAAGGCTATAAAATGGTAAGAAGTAATATGATGATATGATTGGCACTTTTTATAAACTTGATGCATACATAATTTAGTGTAATATTAAATATGTGAAGAATAAATCTGAGACTACTTTGTTGGATAAAGAGGTAATTACTAATTTTATAGATGGTCATGTTTTTGGGTACCTAAGGGGGCCCATTCTATAGAGTTAAAATTGCCTACATAGAAGACTATGTTATGGCACCAGAGACTTGGCCACATTAGAAAAAAAGGTTTTAAGACCATGAATAATAAAAACCTTGTTAAAGGTCTGATCTATTGCAATCTTGAATTTGATTTCTATGAGCATTCTATTTATGGGAAAAAAATCATGTTCACTTTTACTCAAGTTTTCATAAATCTTGTGGTGTATTAGATCTTGTTCATTCTGATGTATTTCATCCTATTAATGTTCCTTTGATTTTAAAATACAAATATTATGTTTCATTTATTGATGATTATAGTATAAGGACATGGTTTTACTTTATTAAGAGTAAATCTAAAGTTTTCAGTAATTTTAAAGAGTATAAAGCAATGGTAAAGTTTCAATCTGAAAGAAAATTAAATGTTTGAGGACTAATAATGGTGGTGAATTTTTCTCTAATGATTTTGATATAATCTATATATATTTTGGTATATAGAGACAAAATACAACTCTGTATTCACCTAAATAGAGTGGAGTTATAGAAAGAATGAACCTAACTCTGATGGAGAAGGCTAGGAATATGCTTAATGGTGATGGACTAGAATAAAGGTTTTGGTTTGAAGATGTAGACACTACTTGATACATGATCAAAAAATCTCCTACATTGATGTTTTTTGATAAAAACACCTATGGATACATGGTTAGGCCATAAGCCTTCATTGAGACATCTTACAATTTTTCGTTGTGAGGCATATGCACATGTGCCAAAGGAGAAGCATACAAAATTGGAGAACAAGGTTGTTAAATATATTGTCATTAGTTATAGCCATAGTGTGAAAGGATACAATCTTTGGGGTCTTATAAAATAAAAGGTATTATATTATAGAAGTGTTATTTTTATAGAAACTAAGCCTTCTTGTGTTACATAGAAACCAAAACAAACAAATAAGAAAGATGTGATTCAGCTTCCTCTTACGTTTGAGAAATTTGAATTGAGGCCCCAAGATAGAGAAGAAGTTGATGAGAGCTCATCAAGATCTGAATCTTTAGAAGAGGAGGAAGAGTAAGAAGAACCTCTACCTCAAATTCTTTGAAGGTATACAAAGAATAGATAACCACTAGAAAGGTATGGGTATTCTGTTGATAATTGGAGATGTATATTTGCTTTGAATACTAACATTATTTAACCGATATCTATGGAAGAAGATTTGGGTATGAACGATGCAGATTCCTAAAAGATTGATATGGAATAAGAAATGGAAGATTTGAAAAATTATGACAGATGGGATCTTGTACCATTACCTGAAGGACATAAACCTATTGAATGCAAATGGGTGTCCAAGAAAAAGATTGGTTCAGATGGTAGTATTGAAAAATACAAAGCTCTCTTGGTTTTAAAATGTTACTCTCAGGTTGAGGGTGTTGACTATGGTGAGATTTTTTTTCCTATTGATAAAATGACATACATTAAATTCTTTATTTATATTGAATCAAACTATGATTTTGATATTTATCAAATGGATGTGAAGACTACTTTTATTCATGCTAATTTGGAGGAGGAGATTTATATGTCATAGCCAGAGCACTACATGGTGAAAGGTAAAATAAATATGGTTTGCAATTTTTAAAAATCCCTATATGATCTCAAAACAGAGTTGTAGGATGTGGTACTATAAATTTGATACATATGTGTTGACTTTGGGTTTTGAGTGATCTACATATATTCATTGTTTTTATTATAAAATAATGGTGATAATTTCTTGGTTATTTCTTTATACGTTGATGATATGTTATTTGTTGGCAATGGGAAATTTTTGATTTCAGAGCTTAAATCTCAAATCTTGGAAAATTTTGAAATGAAATATCTTGATGCTATAAGACACATTCTTGGGATGGAAATTAGAATAAATAGATAGAATAGAAGGCTATGGCTTGGCTGGAGTAAGCATGTGAATACAATATTTAATAGGTTTAACATGCAAGATTGTAGACCATTATGTGTTCCTTTTTTAGTTGGGTCAAAGCTATCTATTTCACAATGTCCTACATCCTCATCAAATATGGAAGACATGATAAAATTTTATTACCAGAGTGAAATTGGAAGTTTACTCTATGATATGGTCTATACTAGGCCATACATTACCCAAGCAGTGGGAGTTCTTTCTCGTTATATGTATAATCTTGGTAGAGTTCATTAGGATGTAGTTAAAAGAGTCTTCATATATTTTTGTGGTACTTCAAAGTATTCATTATATTATTATAGTAACTTGATTGAAGTCATACATTTTGTTGACATTTACAGTTATGTGGATTTAGATTGGGTAGGTGATATTCAAAGTAGAAGACCCACCATTGCTTATGTGTTTACTTTATTTGGTGGTGAAATAATTTGGATGAGTAAGTGACATATTGTGTTTATTTTGTCAACTATAGAGAAATAGTACATGGTAGCAACTCACAACTATAAATAATCCATTTGGTTAAAAAGACTATGTTCAGATATTGGATTAAAACAAGCTGTAGTGACAGCTCATTATGACAGTCAGATTGTTATTTGCCTAGCAAAGATCCTGATATTTCATGTCAGAACCAAACATATTGATGTATAATATCATTTTGTGAGAGACATGGTCAAGAATGGTTGGGTTAATTTGATTAAGGAATATACTTTGATGAATGTCTCAGATTCATTAACTAAGCTTATGATTACAAACCAGTTCAAATGGTGTTCAGAGTTTATGGGCCTCTCAACCCCTAAAAGTTGAGTTCATGATGGTATAGTTCCCCTAGCTCTTACAAGGTATTTGACAAGTGGGATAATGTTAGGAATTAATGTGTCTCAACCTTGATAATTCCTAAGTTTATTTTCTTCTAATAAATTTGGCTTTTATTCATGCTCCATCAAAATGGGGCATGGGGCTTTTAGTTGGCATTTTTACCACATGTTGGTGACTTGAAAAGTGATGTATTAGTTTTCAAAAGATGCCCACTTAGTGGTATATCATGAAAATCTCTTTTTTAAGCATGATGTGACCATTTTTATGACAACTTTAAGGGTCAAAAATAGTGGAATCTATTTTGGACGTGAAAGTACATGTATACCACACCTCATCAGAGGTGAAGCTCATGGGTGCACATGGGTACAGATGTGATCACATGGGTTCACATAGGAGCACATGGGTGCACATGAACACCACACTGCATGAGAGGTTGAGTACATGGGTGCACATTGGAACACATGGGTACACATGCGAGCACATGAGCACCACATCTCATGAGAGGTTGAGTACATGGGTACACATGGGAGTACATGGGTGCACATGGGAACACATGGGTTCACATGAGAACACATGGGAGGTTTAGCTCATGATTTTGTAAACCATAACTAGTTTCTAAGTTCTTAAAAGTCTATAGATTGAAGGATTGAAGAGATATATTCGTGAGTTTGTTCTAGGTACTGAAGCTATATGAAGTACAACTAGTTTTATCTTGATTGTATGTTGGTGATGATCCTATGAAGGCTTTATCTACAAGTATATTGTAATCATTATTTATTTTCAATAATATATTGAGTTGTTTTGAAGTGTGGGGTTTTTCTCTTGAAAGGGTTTTCCCCATGTGATCAATATATCATGTTATACTACTTATTTTAGTTTAATGTGTTTTTTATTATTTCTATAGCACGTTAAATATTTTATTGCATATTCTAATCTCAAGGTTAGTGTAAGGAGTTGCTTCTACAATCTTAAATTAATTTCACTTGGAAACATAGATGAATCATAAAATAGTCACTTGTTGTTTTCTAGGATAAGTTTGTAGGAGGTGGACATGAGCATAGTGCGTTGATGTCTCTTACTATGACTTTATCCTATCACAATATGAATTTAATTTGAAAATATGGGTTTGTTATCCTTTTTCTGTATGTGACTTGTTTCTTTGAAGAACCTGAATCGATGCATGAAATACATGTAAAATCAAAACCATAATCCTCCACAAAAACACAAAAGGAGATCAAATTTAAAAGGGGGAAATCTAGGAAGTGAGAATGGCCAAGCTATCATCAGAAAACACCTTATTGACTGAGTGTTGCATACATAGTCCAAAAGGGACTCAAGTTAATGTATTTATTCCTTTAGAGAAGATCGTGTAAATGCAACCAGAAAATTTGATTTGAATTATTGATAAGGGGTAACCTCAACTTGAAATAAACAATGTTAGACTTGGCAAAGGGATGCAAAATTGTAGGAGGATTTGAATAGGGATATTTACCTAGATAATAGATGATTTTGAAATCAGAAAGATAAGTGCCTTGAAATAAAAATACTAGGTCCTTTCAGGTGTGACCGTTGCTGCACTTTTTATAGAGGGATAATAATTTTTCAAATGCTTGTGATCTCAAACAATATTAAATCCTATGATCATTTTCCTCATATACATCCAATTGTGCCTTTAGTATTACATTCTCATGATGCAATTGCATATACTCTTGGAAAACACTATGACTTAGATCCATCGATGGAGATGGAGGTGGCATATGTAGTCTCATGATTTTTAACCTCAACTGGTCATGCTTAATGATAAGTGCATCTTGCTCATCTACCATGTCATCATGTGATGTTTCTACTGAAACATAGGTTTTCATCAGTATAGCTACATGATCAAATATTAGATAATTCTTTCCAAAAATATCTTTTATTCCACTTAGAACTTCTTCACTAGGCACATGTTGTGTGAGCACTTGGAGGGATGTATCGATAATGTTCTTCAAATAATCATCACCCCTTGTAAAAATAAAATCAATATGTAAAATAAATATAAAGGTTCTCAAAATTAATAAAATTATATACAAAACTTTAAATACACATTCTTAGTCATAGGCTAATATTAAGGATCAACAACTGTCACACCACCTACATGCACTCCATCTTGTGCTACAAGAGCATCCACCACTACTAAGAAAAAAATAAGCCACCTATAGGTTGACCAACATCATGTAAAGGCTAATGTATAGACAACATCATAAACATTAGGTGTATGTATCACTATATTATCATATTATAGGGGGATGGGAGCTAGGTTTATAGGATTAGAACAACCCACATCACCCTCTTGCTATAGAACCTTAAAATATCAACTCCATATGTTTGTTGTAGGAGGAACATCTTTAGGGGTGCCAAAATATCTAATAACATGCTCCAATTAAAAAGGTTCATAAGTATCTGGCGATAAATCATGTAGCTAGAAACTAACCTGAATATATCTCTAGTTTATTCTATCCTCTCAACATCCAAAAAATCCTCTATATGGCCTCCACAAATTATCAATAGAATTAAAAAAATCAAATATCTGGTGGGAATCCATCTTATCAACCCTCATAACTCTAGTCATTACTACCCAACTCTATCCATATATACATGGATACAACCATCCACCACAAGGCACCCCCATAGGCTGGATAAACAAAATGTTCTCATAAGCCCAATAATGAATAAGTGTAGTTGATCCCAACTCACTATCAAAATCCTATCGATTAAACCTATGAAGGTACTTATATAAATGGGAAAGTGTGATGTGGCCCAAAGAATCTCATCCTGTGATCCTCGATGTCACGTAAAAATGTATGCATCTGATAATAAATGGTATCCCCACCACCACCGACTACAATAAATGATTGAAGTAGGGAACATAAGAGTTTATGCAAGCATGAAACATCTTCCAACACAATCTTTGATAGTAAGATAATAGTATCCTTGGGGGAATTATTTTCACCTAGAGCATGTTTTTTCATATACAAGTGGGCTTGGCTAATATGGGATACCCATCAACACCAAATAATGTCACTTGTCATTAAACAATCAATAATCACATACTTTTCCACACATATTCCAAGATGAAAGTCATATCCCCTTTAGGGATCCAAAAAATGAATGTGTATGAGTCCCGTAATTTAGATAGGGTAGTAATCATGTGCATATCATATGGAATCAACTACCCAAAACATTCTCACTACCAGATGCATATAGAGTAGCTCTCTTAGAATCTATTAATGGTATAGCTTGAATAGTCTCCATCATATGACCATGATAAAATTCCCCAACCCACATATTACCCTACACCCACAAGTTCAAAAAATATCAAAAACATCATTAAAAATTTTAATCAACTTAATTCAAAGCATATAAACTAATGAAATAACACTTTTTAATGGATAACACTTCAATCCTATAGATAATTTCATGGATAGATCTAGGGTAACCCAAAAAAGTCTACATATGAGTCTGTTGAGAGGAAGACATATCCATGGATAATTATACTCACTCAATACATATCTAATGGACCTTAGACAATGTTGGTCTAGAAAGGACATGATCACATAACCTCTAAAAATGATTCAAAATACTCAAAATCCATAATTTTTCAAAATTTGCATAAGTCAAAAATTGAGTTTTTGGTTACCAGGGTCAGTTCATCCTCCAATTACAAGTTGGTTGAAACTTGATTGAACTATGTCAAACCTTCTAATCTCTTATATAGCCTTATGTATCTATCAAATCTCAAAATATTGAAGTTTCAATATACAAATTAAGTTTATTTTTCAACCAATCTATTTATATGAGTCGACTTTTTATTTTTTTTTAAATTTAAAACCTTCTTATTTGATTCCACAAACTTGTCCAAGAAATTTATCAAACAATATATATCAAAATCACTCCCTGTAAGTTACCTTAGAACACACACAATGTGTTTTCCCACATGGTACTATTTTTATCTCACCAATCAACTTTTTTTAAAATGCAAAATTTTACACTTACTTATACATATTATCTCCTACATATATTTTACCCTTCGACAATTTTTTTCATATATAATCAATCATCATACCCTAAAAATCAAAATATTAAATTATAAAAAAACTCAATCAAAATTTAAGTAAAGTATATTTCAAAACATATACCTTATTATTTTGATAGGACACACTTAATTCTCTCATGCCTCGCATCGAAAGAGGGGCTTTCATCATGTTTATTACAAAATATAACTCACAACACTATAAAAGATTCAAAATGGATTAAAATGGTAACATCCTACATGTTTATGATAGATTCAAGAATATACATAGTAATATTTGGGGCACATGACATACAGGTACCTCAAAACTAGATCAAAGACATAATATAAAGATGTAAATAATTAAAAATCAAATTATATAATAAAGTACCATTTTTTCAAAAGGGTCAATTTAATTCAAAAATAAAGTGTCTGATAGATATTAACACATCAATACATATTTTTTGGGGCATATGACAGACATATGCAATTACTTTTGTAAAGACTCAAGGCATTTAATCATACACATTTGAATGCCTATGCATGGACATGTGGAAAATAATTAAAAGATCAAATTTTTAGATTGCAAATTCATTTTACAATTGAGCATATAGATACACAAAATTATATATATCAGTAACATATATTAAAATAGGGCACGATACTCATTCATGCTCAATCTTATTCAAAGTGGAAAATGCAAAGTTTCAAAGTGTAATGAGCAAAATATTCAAATTCATTCATTTCAAAAAAAAAATATTATAGAAATGTGGTCATGATGTGTAATGAATACTCTTCATTCACTTTTGATCATGCAAAACATAATCTACATCCACCTCTATTTGTTTTATTCGAATAGTAGTGATGTGCATTTGAGTCTAGTGACACTCAACGACCTCGACATCACTTCTAACGAACCTAACATGTTTCCACATTTTTTAGGATTTAATACATGGAACACTTTTTCCTCATTATTAAGAATCAAAATAATGCATCTTTATAACTCATGTAATTGATTGGTTATATCTAAATTTTGAGACTTGATCACTCTCAACTCTTCAAATAATTCAACATAAGCAATTACAATCTCTAAGTACTCTAGTAAGGGGGCACATCTTTATCAAAACTCTTATGAGTTATATATGGTCATGGGTACACTAACACCTAACAAAATATTTACCTCCCCTTTACCACTCAATGGACTATATTTTTCCCTGGATAGGAAATGAAAAGATTAAAATCAACCTCTATCCACTTGGCATAACAAGAGCATTCTTGAAGAGTAGCATAATATATAAAACTATCCTTGTTCTCTACCCTTTTAAATTTTAGATTTCATAGAAGGAAATTAACTAATCTATGTGTTATTTCAAATTTTATCATGATTCTATGGGCACAATAAACACTTCTAAAGATAAATTATGTATGTACACATGAAAAACACCACAATAACATGTACACTCAACTTCTTGAGGTCTTGCTAAGAAAACTGACGTAATGGATAGATGGATAGGAGAATTTATGGATTGAATTGGTTAAGATAAAGAATGATATTTTGGATGATGTGTGGTAATGGATGGTTGGGACGGTACCAAAAGAGCTCTACTCACCGTGTTCATTGAGGGCCTTTAATTGGGAAGAGATGGAACTCCAAGGTCCATCTATATTAGTGATGACAAGGTAAAAACATTACTAATCAATGCTAGGAACAATGAAATGGGTGTAATTCAATTGGATTATTATGGGGATTTGATCAAACCTATTAAGTTGTAAATGATCAATAAATTTTATTTACAAAGTGAAATAAAATATTATGAGGTTAGTCTCGATAAGGAAAAAAAATGGAAGATGAATGACTAATCTTGGATGAAGTTGTATTAATGACCTTGCAGATGAGGGGGAATGACTAAGAGAGGCCCAAGAATTTATTTTTCTCTCCAAGATAGGTAAGATATTTAACTATAAGGTTCATAATGGGGTGGAACAAAATAATTATAATATGAGCTCTATGATAATGTCACTCTATTAGTTAGCAATAGGAAAAGGAGATTTGACCCTAGGGAAAAGACCTACTCTAATAAGATAAGGACATTTTAGAAGTGTCATGGAAGAGGAAAACAAAAATTGTTGAAGTTTATAAAGCATATGAGTTTGTCTGGATAATATTTTTGAAATTATATACTTATTTTTTTGAATGTTGTGGCAAGGTTTAATGCTTGTGCTCATTTTGACAAGGCTTTTTGTAGATACTTTGAGTTGTTTTGAAAAGAAAGTGAATTAATGTACTTGATAAAAATAGAATGATAAAAGCAATAAAGTATTGAATACTAAAATAAAATGAAAGGAAATTGAATATTTTTTAAATATTTTAGATGTATGCAAACCTAAATTTAATATTCAGAATGAAATATACAAGTGTTATTTTTTCCTAGCTTACAAGATAACTTTTCTAATTCAACCTAAATTATCTAACTTTGTTTCTAGTTTTTTTATCAAAATAATATGAAATATTACTATGACAATGATCTTTCCTAACATGAAAATATGAAATCGAGTTTTGAATTCCTAGCAAGCATACTTACTAAGGACATCATAAAATTGACTTCACTTACACAAGCAAGAAATTGGTTTTGAAAGCTTTGAATGTTTATGCATGAAATGAAATATTATAAGGATGACATACTGAAATTTAAGTCTTCTAATTTTATGAGTTTAATATCCTAAAACAACAATCTTTCACTAATAAAATGTATAGATTCTGAATCTAATATACATGGTTTGAATATCTAAATTGTCTAGGTTTTTGTGTGTGTGTGTGTGTTTGAAAGTTATTAGTATATAAAATAATGTATAAAATTTAAAGTAAACTAATTTATTTGGATGTACTTATGGTTATGTCTTACTTAATATACCCTATGAGATATGAAACACTACATTATTCAAAAGAAACTAACATGCAATTACAAAACAAGAAATCTAGATTATGTTTTTGTGTAATAGAGCAAAAAATAAGGGTCTATTTTATTTTCTATGATTTTTGAAATATGCAGAGTATATAATAAATAAATAAAATTAAAATATTATAATCTAATAAATAAAACTAAATATTGAAATTAAATCCTCCAACCTAATCCACAGTTATGATCAAGCAAAGGCAAAAGATTGTTGTTGTAAAAAGCTTCCTTAAGAAGCTAGTTCCTTTGCTTAACATGACCATAGGAAATATTTAAAAAAGGATTGTAACAAGATAAAGAGAATAATAATGATGAAATTATAGAAAATAGTACAACTATACTTTGGTTAGTTGGTTCACTAATATCAAATACTTTGTTGTTGATCTAACGAATTATCTCCTCTAAATTTGTGTAGATTTGATACAAAAATGACCAAAGATGGAGCAAACGTTTTTCCTAAATTAAAATAATGTAAGATATGGTTCTTTAGATATTGAAAACACCCATATTTAATGTAAATTTTGGATCCAAAAACCATCTAAGGTTGACATACTTGTAGAAGAAGAAAGTAGGTTGTATGTATGAGTTTAACTATTTACTGACTAGAAGCTAAACTTAGGAGGCGTAAATATTGATAAAAATAAGAGTGGGAGTGATTTGGGTTTTCATGAAGGTAAGGAAAAATAAAAATAAGAGAGAAACATGAATAAAATTATGTAAAACATGTGAGAACTAAAGTCTTAAATGCCAAATTTTAAAAAACTTGTATATTGTAATGAAACTACATCATAAGTTGATGAGACCACCTTGTCAAATGACACTTCTACAAAATTTATGTTTATATCATGATATTTTATTAAACTTACAAAACATAATGTGTTCAAAATGGGTGGTTTCATCACATAAACTGGTAATTTCATCCTAAATGAGGCATCTTAGAGATTAAGGACAAAATGACTCTGAAAGTGTAATTCAAGATTGGAAAGGGTGTTAATGATAAATTAAGGAGTAAGAATATCAAACAACACTAGGTCTGAACACATTTTTGGATATCCTTGTGTTATCATTATATTTTTATAGAAAATATTACACCATATAATTTTTGGGTGCATAAATATTTTCCTATCTGGATGATGTGCGTCCCAAGTAGTGGTGCACTAAAGGGGAAAGGGAGGGTTTAAAAACTTACCTTACCTATACAATGCAACAAAACCAATCAACACCCCATTGTAACTTGTGAACATAAAATATGAATCAAGTGTAGCTTAATGAAAAATGTAAAAAATAATAAATAATAAAAACATGGATGAGATTACTTACTATGTACGTGGGGGTGAGTATATCACTTAACCATCCTATTAGGGGACTAAATCTAGGGCTATGACATGAACATATAAAATGAAAATGAGAAACAAACATGCTAAAAAGAATGAAAACCATTTAAATGTGTTAGTTTTGAACATAAAAACATGCTATTTTGGAAAATAAACATATCCAAAAGTGTAAAAATATGAATTTAGAAGGTAAAATACTAAAATTGGAAAATTTTTAGTCTAGTTAAAAGACTATATATTCAAAAACTTACCAAAAATATAAATAATTTGTGCAAATTCATTTGTGAGATTTTTGAGCTATGCATTCACAGTGAAGGATTTGAGCTAGAAAACATCTAAATAGACTAACACAATGAGGATATGGTCAATGTACTAGTAGGAGGATGAATAGGTCAGGTCCTAGTTAGTTTGGATGATTTTTAACGTTTTTGTACAAATTTCAAAATTTTGATTGAAATTAATTTTAATCCATTAAATTTTAAATTTTATTGCACAAATGGGGTTGGGGGATTATGTAGGGTAGGAAAAATACAAAATCTATTTAGTTTAGTGGTTTTGGGCCTTTTGGGGAGGGTTTTGAATTGGGCATGACCAAAGGATGAAACTGTCACATAAAGGTGAAACTACTGGTCTTCAATGAAATGGTGATGTAATCACCATAGTTAATAAGATAGGCAATGATGCAACCACTATCCATGCAGTGGTGGCATAACCACCATGGATGAAGGTGAAACCACCTAAGGTAGTTTCATAATCGTTGCATGTAAAAGGTGATAGTTTCATCCTAAATAGGAAAGGAGTTATTTTTAGTTTATTTTAAGGCTAAAAAATAGGCTAAGGTTGTTTTGGGGTATTTTTTTTATGGTCTATGCTCTAATCCAATTTTTTTTATCCACACTTATAATCATTAGAACATAATGTAGATCAACACAACATAATAGATATTAGTGGGCCAAGATGCCCAAATATTCAATATATGTAGAAATAGATTAACCCTTAAGGTAAGGCAACACCATAAAATAATCTTTATTGAAGGAATAACTCCACAATTCCACTTTGAGGGGGACAACCTCAAATGTCCTTCTACCAAATAGAAGACTCAACATGTACTTTATTGATTAATTTCCTTTATAATGATATTCACCTCCTCTATATAGACCTCTATATAATTAATAATGGATGGGTAGCCTCCTAATCCCAATGTAGGCTGACCATTACCCAATGCATTAATTACACAAGTTACTCATCTATCTTAATATATTGAACCCAGATAACTAATTAAGGGGGGTGTGTGCCATAGGTCATTATCTTCATCAATCCATATACATAATATATCATATACCTAGGTACATAGTAATTTTATAATAAGGGAATACATACAATAGAGTCAGGTCATATAGTCAGAGTGGCCACTATATATTATGGCACTTTTGATGGCCAATGAACTAGCCATACTAGATAGAGATGAGATATTAAGGATTTATCAGGTGGGATCATGCCCCCATTGACAATATTTCTATGAGATATTTTTACCTAATAAGATGTAGATCAAAACATTTGTCAATTTCTACAAGCTACTAGAGAGTGGACATTCACTCTAATTAACATCTAGCAAATTTTAGACTTTTTGATGGTAAGTCAGATTGTGACAATATGATATGCTACTGACATGGGAGAGGTTGCACCTAAGGGAGGTATAAACAAGGCGTGGCTTAGGAACCATAACCCATGACTTTCCTCAGCATCATGACCCTCTCATAGGAGGATGATAGGATAGTAGGGCTATCTATTATATATGTATATACACATTTTTTCTTGATTTTTGAGATATTGAGACACAATTTCCCTCTATAGAGGTGATTTTAATGAGACTTGATTGTATAATTGTTAAATCACCAAATTACACCCTAAGGAGAAGATAATTAAGATCTCTCCAAGTTTGGGGTAACATGGGATTAGCCCAAGGCTGTGGGTGACCTATGGTTGGGCTAAACCTCTAGTTTATGGGGCTAGCTCCACTGGTGCATCAATCATGGCTCAAATCCTAAAACTACTAACTTGTTGGGGTGAAAAGGGTTAGGAAGAAAACATGAAAAGAAACCTATGCTAATGGAGGTGATGCACTAATATGGTTTATCCACTCTATTCAACCCTAAACAACACTAATAAACAAAATAAGTGATTGAACCACTCTCTCCAAAAGCTTTTAAGAAATAGTGTTTTGCATAGAGGTTGTTCTAGATGATCAGAACATGAGGGTCATGATTCGAAGGTTTGATTTAAGACACTTACTAGTCAAATTCTACTCCAAAATCAACCACTAACACTTTTACACACTATGAAACCTGCATAAAAAAATCTACTAGCATTTAGGTGAGGCAAGGATCTAGAAAGGGAGAAAACCTATAACTTATGAATATCAAAAAAAACATATAAAACACTAGAGACTAACATGAAGAAGTTAAAATAGTCCTTGTATTAGCTTAAAAGGTGAAAAAATACAAATTTGGGTAGAATTTATTCATACCCAAAAAAGGGATGATTAAAATGGCCTTAGATCCTCGATTTATAGAAAAATGAGAAGGTGAGAGAGAAAATATGGCATAGAAGGAGCATGTGGAGGTCATGAATGACCTAATTTACTCAGACTACAATTACAACATCCATAATAGTCCCCTCAACTCTCCATGCATTGCTTGGCTAGTTGATGTCCTTCAATGAGTATGGTGTAGAGATGGAGTGGTGGAGGCCAATTCAAAATTAAATGACTCTATTCAAATCATTTCCATTCAAATTTGGTCAAAAATTTCCTCTCTTGAAAGTTACAAAGGTGGAATCATGGTCTAATTAGCCTATAAGGATCATTAAGCAGCCCACCTTCCTTTGTGCATGTTGACTAGGCTTAGAAAACTTCCCCATCCTGCATTATGAACATGAAGTGTGCCTTATCACCTTCATGAGGTAGTTACATGGTTTTTATAACCTACATTAACTCCCATTAATATCCCTCTCACACTAATTATTTCCTCCTTTAGTTGATGACGTAGGCCTATTAGGCAATTAGGCCTAGTCTCTTAGGAATGGGAAAAATAAACATGTTTCAGGTAAGAACCAACATGCTATCCTATTACATATGCCTTAAAATATATATACACCTTCAACTCTACCTCGTTTAAGTGACTAGGACTCCTTTCACTAGCTTTTTTAGACTGGCCCTTTTACTCAAACCTATAGGTGAAATTATAGGGAGAATTGTGAGAAATTGGTGATTTGGAAAGGTGAAATATACCTCACACTACCTTCTTCCATGGTCTGTAACCTTTCATCAAGTTATGTACTTGTTGACAATTTTTACCCTACAAGTCAAAATTGCAACCTCTACCATTCAAAACTTTGTAGTTCATATTGTGAATCATTTTTGGGTCCTAAATAGTCCAAAAGAATTGTTTAAGTCTACATGGTCTCTTTATTTCGAGAGAATTATCCAAATAGAAATCTCGAAGGGCATCCTCAAAAGCAATTTCATTTCTTTCAAATAAGATGAAGGGTCTATTTCATTCTTCCAAAGGGCATTTACAAAAGTTTGAAGGGTCTTTTCCTTTCTAGAGGAGTCATTTCAAGGGGCAAAGGCACTTAACAGAGTTCTAAAGGATTTACTTTAGGATGATAAAGACAAAAATCCTAAAGATTTAATTCCTCCAAACTTTTTTTCTAAAGGAAATGGACATTTATAAATACCCGAAGGGTAGAATCCCTTCGGGAAATTTATTTTACAAAAACTTGAAGGTCACTTGGAAAATGCCAAAGGGACATTACCAGAATCTCAAAGGGTATGTATCCTTCGAGAAAGTTCATTTGCAAGAATATCGAAGGGTAGAGTCCCTTCAGGAAGGTTCATTTCAAAGAATTCTGAAGGGTATGTGCCCTTCAGGGAAGTCATTCCCAAAAGGCCGAATGAACATTCACAAAAATTTGAAGGGTTAATTCCATGGAAAAGTGGACTGTGTCAAAAATTTCAAAGCACAGGTGGACAGATACATTTTTGCCGAAGGGAATTTTGGAAAGACCACAAGGTCTATTATAAAAAACCTGAAGGGCACCTTCCCATCAAGAAATTCCATTGTCAAAATTGAAGGGTCACTTTGCAGAAGCCCAAAGGGCAGTTTCAAAAGCCAAAGGGTAATAAGGAAAGGAAAGACACAACCATTCCTTCAAACTTTTTGTCTAAAATAAAAGAAAGGCTCTAGTAAGAAGTCCAAAATAATTCTTTCAAATAAATTCTCTGAAATAATTCCTTTGGAAGACTTTCTAAGTGGATAGACTAATCAGTTAGGATGAAGAGACACAAACAATTTGTTCAAGGGAAAATAAGCAAAGATAGAAGCCTAAAGATATATTTGCTTCAAAAAATTTATCCAAAGGAAAATAAAGGGAAGAAATTTGAGAGGTAATAAGCTTGAAGGAAGAGACATGCTAGATAAATGCCAAAGGAAAGTAGACACAAGAAAGCAATGGACAATTTATCTAAAAAGAATCAGAAATAAAATGCAAGAGATTTTAATAACCAATAAATAGATTAATGTATTATACATCATGTAATGTGGTCCATAAATAGGATTAGATATGTCCAAGACATGTAGACATTTCAAACATGACTCTTTTAGTTCTAAAATAGAGACTCATTTGCATGAAGAATTCAAGGAGTTTAACATTGGAGAGCTTAGCACAAGATTTCATGTATGCACTCTTGTTTGTCTCATTCATCTTAGCCTTTCAAACATTTCCAACAGTTCAATCAGAGTTATAAATTCAATTTTGGTAGTGATTTCATGCAAAGGAAATCCTTTCAAACATTTCAACAGCTCAAGAGGAGTTCCATATTTAGAGATTGGTGTAGCATCATGCATTTAGATAGATTAGTCCAAGCTTGAGCCCACTATCCATTTTCAATGCCAAAGGGTTTTTCATGCAAGATAAAAGAAAAGAAGATATTTTAGAAGGATTTGTTATCTTGGCATAATAGAAATTAGACTTGGTTAATGTAAGAGTTGACCTCCTTTTATATTTTTAGTGTGAACCTCTTAGTTGTGTGTTTTCTATATAAGTTGGCTTTTCAACTTTGAATTGTATCCCTCTTTTGGCAAGATCAAATTCTACCAAAGACTGAGTTTGTAACCTTTTTTTAGATTAATAAAAGGATTGTTTTTATTTTTTAGAATGATGGTATAGTGTATTCATGTCAGTGATTTGCATATGTGATATGATTTCTCTTCCTTGTCAAGTCTTGATCTTAACTAACAACATAGTTGATCAGTTTATGCAGGTCATGTTCTATGTTTAATGTCATTTGGCTGAGTTTATAGTGGATATAAGTGGTTGTTTAATGGCTTAAATTAGGCCTATTCTTTCATTTCCCTCAATCTTGGATCACCAGATAAAACCTTTTCATTAGATACTTATGCATATTGGTCAATTAGATTTGAAAGTTCAACCCTTTTCTTGTCTAAATAAGTGTTCTTAGGATCTCAAATTGAGTGGATCAATAAAAAAAATATAGGTGTATCACCATCATTAGATAGGATTTACATTCAAGTTTCTCTCTCTTTTCTTGACAGTTTGTAGCATAGAGAAAATACCCTTATTGATACACCAAAGGGAGCTAGCCCTTAGAATATAGAGATTCAATCCACTGATTAGGTCACCCATAGCCTAGGATTGTTTCTATGTTTTAGTAGACTGTGAAGGCCTGAAACTACCTTCACAGGGGTGCAAGTCTTCTTGACAACAATTTTTGGCATGCCTAGTGGGACCCATTGGAGTTGGTCTTGATGAAATTGTAGTTACAATAGTGTTCTTCAAGAATTATTTGGTGATTTCAAGCTCAAGCAGTTACTTCTAATAATACAATCATAGTTTCCATGTAATTTTATTTTTATTGAATTATCATGAATGAGTTTTGATGGCTATGTATGAAGATAATTCAAATGTTATGTTTCCTTAACAACCCAATGATGGATCATACCAGCCTTGTCATGATACCTATGAGCCTCTTTATGAGCCTAATCAGCCTTATCAGGAGTATTATCAAAGCTATGTTAAGCCTTATCAATTTTCTCATGATCCTTATTATCAAGAGCATAACTCTTATCCTCCTTGTGAGCCATATCAGTCTCAAGATCAGTTTTCACCTTTCCCATATGGATATGATGTTTCATATGAGCAGCCTTGGATC
Source organism: Torreya grandis (assembly GCA_037957365.1). NCBI lineage: Eukaryota > Viridiplantae > Streptophyta > Pinopsida > Cupressales > Taxaceae > Torreya > Torreya grandis. The sequence continues at coordinate 386,798 of JARHVA010000235.1, read as the reverse complement.
CAAGAAATAATGGGTGAAATAGATCTTAGAGTACTAGCATATGCAAGAAAAAATTGTTTAAACTCTCAGTATGAAGAAGTGAATGGTCTATTCCAAAATGTGTCCAATGATCCAGAAGAGATAAATGAGCTATGTATTTTTGTATTAGATAATATGGAGGCTTGGGAAAGGCAAAAAATTGATTTGAGCCACTTGTCTACAAAGGGTTCTTGTGTTCCTTATTCCCATGAAGTTCTTAACCATGACCAGTGTGTGCCGAGGTAGATTCCTAGTTGGAGTCAAGAGCTTATTCAAGAGACTATTCATGAGCCTAAACCTTCTTATAGTCCCATTTCCTCACCAAGCATCCCTTAAGTTTGAGTTATCCATGAGGACAATGATGTTTTAGACTTTGATGAGGTAATGGCCAAGTAGAAGGAACAAAATACAAAGGTCTTTAAGAGTTTCTCTTTCCCTCCTCTCCAAAACTCCCTAAGTAATTCCATTTCCCTCAAGATTCCAAAATATAATCATGATCAACCTCCCATGCTTCATTTTCCCTCTCAAACAAATGAATTTCATCACCCTCCCACCATCTCCCTTCTTCAAGAGGAGCCTATTCTCTAGAAGATTGAAAAAGGGGTTGTAGCTATAATGCAAGTTCTTATAGAGTGTGAAGAAGATGTTTCAGGTGTGTTTGTGGAAGAGTTTCACATTGATACTTCACTTAAGGTTGTAGTTGAGAATCCAATTATAGTTGAGAGTGAGAAGGTTGATCTTGATGAGAAAGAACTCCAAGAGGAGTTGGTACAAATTGAAGTCATAGCTGAGTTAGAGATATCTCCTATTGAGAAGGATCTAGATAAATTTCAAGCTGATCCTATTCAAATTGATCAAAATGAGAAACATAAGGATGATTGGTGGTTGTACCTTGAATATTTGTAAGAAATTGAAGATCTCTATATGGATGTGTTGCCTATGAAAGAGCATGTTTATGATAAATTTGATCAATAATCACCTATTCAAGATCATAATATATATTGGGTTGCCTATTCAAAGCTCCTTGAAGAGATGGATGAACTTGTAGTAGTTGATAAGAAGGACGTGGTAACTCAAGAACAATGTATAGATGAGATATACTTAACAAGGTGATAGATGACAAGTAGTATGAAAAAGATCGAGAAGTACTTGATGATTTTGTCTTTGTTGGTGATTGGTTTGTTGTTGATGACTCATTTGATATGATGCTGATATAGTTGGTGGACAAGAAAAATGCCTCATCAAAGGTTATGATTAATAAACATCCTGCGTTGCAACTTGTACCATCTCTTGGAATGAGTGAGTTCATGAATTTCCCTTTTGATCTAAGTAGATCATGATTTGTCATGGTTAGTTAGGTTCTTTGTTATTTTGGTTTTCCTCCAAGTTCTATTCAAGCATAGTAGTTTCATTCTATTTTTTTCCAAATAAGTGCTTGTTTGGACATTTGCTTTACTTAGTTTTCCTTGCTTTGTGTGTTTCCCTTCTATTTTGGAGGATGAAGGTTATCTCATGCCAAAAGAGAGTTTACAGTCATGGATCAAATATATCATTTCTTTGTGGATTCAAAACTCATGTATATGGCTAGGTTCTCAATCATAGCAGGCATGCCTCCCAGCTAAGTCACCAAAATGTTGACAATTTTTACCCTACAGGTCAAAATTGCAACCTCTACCATTCAAAACTTTGTAGTTCATCTTGTGAATCAGTTTTGGGTCCTGAATAATCCAAAGGAATTGTTCAAGTCTACATGGTCTCTTTCTTTTAGGAGAATTGTCCAAACAAAAATCCTAAAGGGCATCCTCAAGAACAAGGTCATTTCTTTCAAAGAATATGAAGGTTTTATTTCATTTTTCTAAAGGGCATTTACAAAAGTTGGACAGGTCTTTTCCTTTCAGGAGGAGGCATTTCAAGGTGTAAAGGCACTTAACAAAGTTTTGAAGGATTTCCTTTGGGAAGATAAATACAAAAAGCCCAAATATTTAATTCCTTCAAACATTTTTTCCAAAGGAAATGGACATTTACAAACACTTGAATGGTAGAATTCCTTCAGAAAAGTTCTTTTACAAAAACCTGAAGGTCAGTTGGAAAATGTTGAAGGGACATTACAAGAATCCTAAAGGGAATGTGTCCTTCAATAAAGTTCATTTTTAGGAATCTCAAAGGGTAGAGTCCCTTTGAGAAGGTTCATTTCAAGGAATTTTGAAGGGTATATGCCCTTCGAGAAAGTCACTCCCAAAAGGTCGAAGGACCATTCACAAAAATTTGAAGGGTCAATTTTTTGGAAAAGTGGACCATTTCAAAAAGTCTGAAGGGAAGGTGGATAGATACATTTTTACTGAAGGGCATTTTAGAAAGGCTACAAGGTCCATTACAAAAAACTCAAAGGGCACCTTCCCTTCTAGAAAGTCCATTGTCAAAATTGAAGGGTCACTTTTTAGAAGCCTAAAGGGCAGTTTCGAAAGCCAAAGGGTAATAAGGAAAGGAAAGACACAACCATTCCTTCAAATTTTTTAGTTTGAAGGAAAATAAATGTCATGACAAGAAGTTCAAAAGAATTCTTTTAGACAAATTATTTAAAAGAATTCCTTCATAAGACTTTACAAGCAGATAGACCAATCAGGAAGGATGAAGAGACGTAGACAATTTATTCGAGGGAAAATAAGCAAAGATAAAAGCCCGAAGATACATTTCCTTCAAGCTTTTTATTTGAAGGAAAAGAAAGGGAAGAAATATGAGAGGTAATAAGCTTGAAGGAAGAGACGATCCAAATAAATGCCAAAGGAAAGTAGACACAGGAAAGCCATGAATAATTTATTCGAAAAGAACTAGAAACAAAATGCAAGAAATTTCAACAACCAATAAATAGATTAATGCATTATATAGAATGAAAAGTGGCCCATAAATAGGATTAGACACATCCAAGACATGTAGCCATTTCAAATATTACTCTTTTAGTTCTAAAATGGAGACTCGTTTGCATGAAGAATTCAAGGAGTTTAATTTTGGAGAGCATAACAAAAAATTACATGCATGCACTCTTGTTTGTCTCATTCATTTGAGCCTTTCAAATATTTCTAGCAATTTAAGTGGAGTTCTATATTTAATTTTGGCATTGATTTCATGTAAAGAAAATTCTTTCAAACATTTTATCAGCTCAAGAGGATTTCCATATTAGGAGATTGGCATATAATCGTGCATTTAGACAAATTAGTCCAAGCTTGAGCCCACTGTCCATTTTTAACGCCAAAGGGTTTTTCATGCAATACAAAAGACAAGAAGATATTTTTAGAAGGATTTGTTATCTTGGCATAATATAAATTAGACTTGGTTAATGTAAGAGTTGACCTTCTTTTCTATTTTCAACACCAACCTCTTGGCTGCTATATGTTTTCTATATAAGTTGGCTTTTCAACCTTGAATTGTATCCCTCTTTTGGCAAGATCAAATTCTACCAAATACTAATTTTGTAACTTTTTTTCATATTAATAGAAGGACTATTTTTATTTTTTAGAATTCTAGTATAGTGTATTCTTGTCAGTGATTTTCATAAGTGATAGAATTTCTCTTCCTTGTCAAGTCTTGATTCTTACCTAGAAGCATAGTTGATCAGTTTATGTAGGTTATGTTCTATGTTTGATGTCTCTTAGCTGAGTTTATAGTGGATATAAGTCACTGGTTGGTGCCTTAAATCAGGCCTATTCTTTCATTTCCCTCAAGCTTGGATCACAAGATAAAACCTTTTCATGAAATACTTATGCATATTGATCAATTGGAGCTGAAATTTCAGCCCTTTTCTTGTCTAAATCAGTGTTCTTAGGAGCTCAAATTGATTGGATCAATCAAAAAAATATAGGTGTATCATAATCATTAGATAGGATTTCCATTCAAGTTTCTCTCTCTTTTCTTAGCAATTTGTAGTGTAGAGCAAAGATCCTAATTGATACACCAGAGGGAGATAGCCCTTAGAATCTAGAGATTCAGTCGACTGATTAGGTCACCCACAACATAGGATTGTTTCCATGTTTCAATAGACTGTGAAGGCCTCAAACTACCTTCATAGGGGTGTATGTTTGATTGAAAATAGTACCCTGAAATCATCACTAAACCTTATTAAAAAAATGTTTTTGATGGATCCATACAACTATTCGTACATACCAAATCCATGGTCAAGAACTCCTCAGAGAGTATCATGTGATTTAGGTGTCTTTAGGTCCAATTTAAGGCATTTATGTGCAATTTTTTTAGGTTTTATTCCATTAGGTCTCTATTAGGGTTTATGCAAGGTTTTAGTGGCATACCATCATAATGATGGTTCATAAATTTCAATTCTCAAACACAAAAACATTTACCATGGATTTTTATCCCATATACCCCCTCAAATCTCTTGTTCTACTCCTAGTCTCATGCAACTTATATAGTGAGTTATGAATGAAAGTTGGCAGATCTCAAACTCCTTGTTAAGCATTTTATGTAGTTTTTAGTATTAATGAATTTTCATATAATTTAACTCTTAACTGTAACTCTTTCCTTAATGGATGGTTAGTGCATAGGGTTCCCTAATCCCCCTAAGATAACTTGGTCTAAGTAATCTTGCTTGGTGAGATATGAGCATTGGAGTTGGCAGTTCAAGATGGCAAACTAGGGCTAGTGTAGCTCAAGAGATGTAATGAGACTAAGTTTACTATTTATTTATATTCCTCTATCTAATACATCCTCGTTATGGTCTAAAAAATCATCACATACCTTCCCATAGCCTTAAGTCTATTGTGGGGTCTGGATATGCCATGAGGAGGAGATTGGGGTTTTTAGGCCTAAAGATGGTCTTAGGCCTTATAGACCTAAAATAAGTTTGATACACCTGTATGTGAATTGGTGACTTAAATTTCACTATATCATCCCATTACACCTAATATACACCTTCTACACTTTCCCTTATCTTCCCAGACCACCATCTCTACCTTTTTTCTATAGTAGGTATGCCCTAAGTATCATTGTTTAGTCTAGGTGATTGAATCAATTGTGTTAGAGGCCTAGGTAGGATCTGATATCCCTACTATTGATGGATTTGGAAAATTATTTTACATGATTTCATATCTTGATAACACCTTTGGTATTATACCTCCCTTCAATTCTTCTATCTTTACTCCCTCTCATACTCTTGCTCAACGTTTATGAGCCTCTGGGTTAGTTTGACCCTAAAGGTATGTAAATACACTTTGTTTCATCTCTTTGAGTTAAAATCCTATTGAATTACCTTTTGTAATTTTTATTATGCTCCTCTTATTATTTTAAACCTAAAACACTTCCCAAATGTACAATATCTTCAAATTCTATACACAGGCCTAGAACTACATATTTTAGGCCTAGTAGGCCTAATTAGGCCATTAGGATATCTTTTGCTTATCTCAAGGACCCAAGGATTCACTAATGTTTATATCCTTAGGAAATAATTCAATACTCTTTCTTATCTCTTTTTCATTCCTCTTCACCAAACATGTTTCATCACATTTTCATTCTCTTACTCATGACCCTCCATGGAGGTGGTAGTCCTACATCTTTAAATGTGTGAGAGAGTGGACTTTTTTTCATGAAAAAATTCTCCCCACTTGTTAATTCTGACATATTATATATTGAGTTTTAAATCTTCTTTCTCTTCATACACTTCAATACACCCTAAAAATGGATCATTTGCTTAACTTACCTTTTATTTACCGTCAGGCCTGTAGATGCAACTTTGAGTTTCTTTGACTGAGGTTTAATATTGAAATGATTCTTCCATAGTCTTGTATGGATTGATAAATAATTTTACCATGTTATTTTTTATTCTTACAACTTTTCTCAACTTAAATATGGCTTCTTGTTTAACTTCCTCCCCACCTACAGTCAGTCCTATAGATTATAGTTTTAAGCTCTTCACTATGAGTGGTTCATTTGAGAGGTGGGATTTTCCTCATTTTGATGTTGCATTATTTAATTTAATTCCATAAACATATTTATGACCTCTCATTTCTCTTTCTTTCCTTATTAATCTTTTTAATCTCATCATACCTTCAGTTTATTCATTCTTGTAACCACAACCATGTGTGTGCACTTGGGGATCTTGACTAAGTTTATCTTCTAGTGTGGGTTGATGGTATTGTTATCTATTTGAAACTAATTTATCCATCTTAAATAATCTTCATATGTCCTTATGAATATATTTAAGGCTCCTTAATTTCTTCAATACCCCATCCCAATAGTCTTTCATTTGCTTAATCTGCATAATAAGTCTGTAGGTGCCTAAATGAGAGCTTGTCTCTCAAGGGATTGAAGATGAGAATGGGTTTTGAGTATATGGAAGTGATGGGAATGAAATAAAAAACATAGATAATTATTTATAGGTTAATTAAATATATTACTTTAAAATAAACTAATTATTCTCTACAACTACCCTACTTTCACTTTGCAAAGGAGATTACATTACATGAATGGTAGTCACCTTAGAAATAGGAATTTGAAGGTGTTCTTTGGTATGATCATTTAGATAAATGTTTATGGTATATAAGGCTTAAATTAATTATAATAAACTCTCACCCAAACTAAATCCATCATTCACTTCCATTTTCATGCCTTGAAGGCTCTACAACATGAGTAAATATTGTCTATAGCCTGCACATGTGATAACATGGATGTTTACTTAATCTGTAGGGCCCAAACATGTGAAAAAGTAGTGGATAATGGTGAATATTTATTTTATAAACCCATTAAATTTACATAAATTTCCATTCCTCTTTCATCATTCGTAGAAATGGAGAAAATGGAGCAAACCAAAACCCTACCTGAATGGATGATATACTGTGACCCCTTCACCTTAGTGATTGTAAATAAAGGATGGAGAGGTAATATAATAATAAATTTCACAAAATGGAATCTATCTAGGGTCCCCTCCTCTACCCAAAGTCTTAGGTCCTCACATTTTCTCTCTTATCCATACCAAATAGAAACTTGACTAGATTTTTTGAGCTACCCAGGAACTTGATGGAAGAAGGGAGTTAATTTTTGACTTATTTGAATTGATATATCAAGGATTATTTCATATAATGTTTTAAATAAGTCCCCTATGAATATTTATAACCTCTTATGATCATGGATGTACTATATAGATCCAAACAAATATGAAAGCAACTTTAACCTACAACTTTCCTACAGTTTCTCAAGTTTCAGACCTTGAAATTCCATTGGTGGGAGGGAGGAGGGAAATAAGGAGGTAAAGAACAGTTCAAAACATAAGGTATGGGTGGGGAAGCTAAAAATTCATATCTTTCCATGTGTGGGGCCATTTCGATGGATGGACAATGTGTTTGGCTTCTAAAATGGACCCTTTATGCAAAAAGACACCTTGTCATGACAATAGGATGGAAATGAGACCCTTTTAAGACCATTAATTGATCTTATGACATAAAAACATACCCTTTTAAAAATTTTATAATGTGTATTTTGACTCATATTATGTTTGGAGGGTCACTTGATGACTTGGAGGGCTAATTAAAGCAATGATATAGGTTTAAATGAACATACCATAGAGGGCAACCTTAGATACATTATCAAAATTCACATTAAGACCTAGACATGATTTGGACACCCTTCACATTTTCTATCAAGGTCTCTCCTTAATAAATGGCTTAATATAAGCTTAAATACAAAGAGAACCAAAAACCTTAATCCCTCCAAATACCTTAATTTTTTCTAATAAACCTTAACTTTATCAAACAAAAAAAGACCATTCTCTAGGATTCAAAAGACTTTTAACACCCCTCCACTCACTCAAGGACCACCATGACAACTTAAAACATCACCTAATAACTCAAAACATGTTATTATATGATGATCTCTACAAGTACTATATAACACATACAATGACACCTTAAACAGTGCTACAAGGATTAAAATGAGCATTTAGAAGACCATGACAAGCTCTAGACCACCACATACAAGCTTGGATGGGTGTCACGAAGAATTTTTTTTATTATAAGGGTTGGAATTTGACCTTTGAGGCCAAATTATCAATATCTTTAGTGACTCATAGGGGTTAACCAACTTGCTAGTTAAGAGAACCAGTTATATCATGCATGATAGTCATGGTTCAAATGAGAGACTTCCTTGACTGAGATGAATCTTCATGACTACTAAATTTTATACCTTAAGAAATATAAAAACTCAAAATACCCAACAATAAACAAAGAAAACACGACAAGACACACAATAAAAAAGTAACACCTAAACACTTAGAGAGCAACAAGATAAGACAACAAAGTAACTAAGGCACCTAACACACCATACTTGTGTTGACACACTTATTGGAAACAAGACAACAATATAATATAAACAACTAACCTGAACACAAATTATTTATCCTCTAGGATCAAATGGGAAGCTCATTTTATCACCATGGCACCATGAGGTCACATTATCATGTGTTGACTGAAGCCTAATCAGGGATTATTCATGGGATGAGAACCTCCACTTGAATTTAGAGATATTGGCATGCTCATAACCTCCTAAAATAGTAATTAGAAATCCTTGTTCCATTATCAAGTGCATAGGTTGAATATGTGAATCCAGAACCCAGTCATATTCATTTCAAACTTGCCTATTTTGCATGAACAATCTCATTTTTGCCTCACTCATAGGCTGTTCTTGATCAAGATGAATAGTTTGAGGTAGATCTTATGGCATGCTTAGAGTGTTGAATTCAAAGAGGGTTGAATCTCACTTCATGATATCTTAGACCATAGAAATTCATTTTCATTCACCAATAGTGAATAAATACCTACAAATAGGGTGAGAGGTTGATGTCCTTATTTTAAGCCCTCAAATAAGCCATTTTCACATGAACCAGCCTCTTGGGATGGCCTGGTTAGAGGGTTTCCTTTATCTTATTTGGTGATACTACCTTATTCAACCTAAATTGAGTCATGAAATACTTCAATAAGAGAACAAATTGATCTTATGATGTCAAAAAATAATTTTTATTGATCCTCACATAGTTCTAGTTTGCTTGGGTTTCCTTGCTTCATAGGAGTTGATGTAGGAGTAGGCATAACATAGCTTGAGAAATATTTTTAAAATTTACTTCCTTGAATCAAGGAAGTACATCTTTCTCAAGCTATTTATGCCTACTTCCAATGATACATCAACAACTACCACCATAGTTTGACATTCTTCACTTGCCTCCTAAAAGATAGGCTCCTTTTCAAGAAGTGGAATGGAAGATCCTTGAAAGAACTCTAGAAGATAGGTCAGATTTAGTGTTGTCATAGAAGTTTCATTATTATTACTAAGCTACTCACTTTTGATAACCAACACCTCATTCTCCTTCTACATATTATATTGAATGGACCTTCATGATGGGAATGCTTTGGATTCTTGAGGATGGAGGGATGGGGATTGAATGGTTTCATATTTCTATTTAGCTTTAACATCTTGTTTTAGGCTTGACTCCTTTTTGTTTCCCCATGAATCCACTACTTATTTATTATTTGGAACCTTGGATTTAGGAGATTCCTCTATTTCATATGTTAAAGCTTTGAGATTGCATGAAGGCACATTCTTGTGAGATTACATTACTCTTGATACTACCATTAACTAAGATAAATGTTCATTTGCAAGTTTAACTTCTCTAGTTAGGTCATCTTCAAAGTTAAGTCTCATCTGATTAGAGATCTCCTCAGGTTGATTGGGAAAGGAATGATTCTACCAAGTCTAATATTCAGTCCTATCAACACATATTTATTCCTTCTTTTGAATAGTTTCTTGGATAGATTTCTAAGTAGGGAAGGCTTGATGAGCTTGTGGGGAACTTGGAAAGTTTTAACATTCATATGACTTGGTATTTTGAGGAGGGATGGGATGATCAAAAGAGTACTAATATGGAATGGAGGAGGGCACATGAGGCTGATTACTCTATATCTATTTCCCCTCATAGACTACTAACTTCTCCTCTATACATGATATTAGACCACCTATGTCTAACATATCACTAGTTGGCCTTGATTAATTCTCCCTCATAACATATTCCCACTCTCTCTTGATTTGATGCAATGAGTTCCTCACATTCCTAATGAGATGAGAAGGAACCTATTGACCATAACCCCTTTGTGTATCAATCCCAACCATGTATCTCTCATAACTCAAGAGAGTCTACTTAAGGATTAAAATAGACTAGTTTGGGACATGGCTAAGATCACTAGGAGAATCATGATGTTTCCAAGAATTATTATGAGGATAGGTAGGCTGAAAAGGAGATGGACTTAGGGTGTGAAGTGACATATATAATTATTAATCAAGTTGAGGAGGTTCAACATAAGACTGATAAGGGTTAACATGTTGTTGGTGATAAGGAACATATGGTCGGTATGGGTTATGATATGACTGATAGGGATGTGTAGAATAAAAATCACTTTAATATCCAACAATTAGACATTATAAGGAAAAATGAATAAAAAAAGTGAGCTATCAAAAACAAGATGTTCTTATCCTTAGATGAAAATATCCTGATGACCACTCTTGCCATGATATTTTGACTACAAATCTACCACTAGAGTACTTGAAGATTCATAAGATCACCAAAATGATGCAAGTGAGTGCTTTGATTAATTTAATCTTGATCCCACTAGGCATGTGAGAACTATTAACTCACCAAACTACACCCTTAGGAGAATATGGTTCAAACCTCCCCAAGTTTGGGGTAACATGGGATTAGCCCAAGGCTGTGGGTGACCTATGGTTGGGCGAAACCTCTAGTTTATAGGGTTAGCTCCCTTGGTACATCAACCATGGATAAAATCCTAAAACTTATATCTTGTTGGGTTGAAATGGTATAGGAAGAAAATATGAAATAAAATCTATGTTACTGGAGGTGATGCACCAATATGGTTTATCCACTCTATTTGACCCTAAACAACACTAATAAATAAAATAAGTGACTGAACAACTTTCTCAAAAGGATTCTAAGAATTAGTTTTTCATGTAGAGGCTATATTAGATTATTAGAGATTGAGGTTCATGAGTAGAAAGTCTGATTTAAGACACTAGTCAAATTCCACTCTAAGCTCAACCACTAATAGTTTTACACACTATGTGACCTACATATAACAATCCACTAGCATCTAGGTGAGGGAAGGACCTAAAAGGGAGAAAAACTACCACTTATGCATATCAAACAAGCATATAACACACTATAGACTAATATGAAGAAGTTGAAATAGTCCTTGTATCAACTCAAGAGGTGATAAAGTACAAATTTGTTTAGAATTTCTTCATACCGAGTAGAGGGATGATTACAATAGCCTTAGAGCCTTAATTTATATAAAAATGAGAAGGTGAGAGAGGAAAATTTGGCATGGAAGGATCCTATGGAGGTCATGAATGACCCTAATTTACTTAGACTATAGTTATAATATACATAACAGTCACCTCAAATCTCTATGCATTGTTTGGTTAGTTGATGTCCTTCACTGATTATGGCATAGAGATGGAGTGATGAAGGTTAATTCAACATTAGTTAACTCTATTCAAGGCATGGATATGCCAATTTGGTCAATCAGTTCCTCTCTTAGAAGTTACAAAGGTGGAATCATGGTATAATTTGCCTCCAAGGATCATTAAGCAACCCACCTTCCTTTGTGCATGCCCCATCCTACTTTATGAACATGAATTGTGCCTGGTCACCTTATTGAGGTAGTTACATGGTTTTTTATCACCTTAATTAACTCCCCTTGACAACCATCTCATGTCAATAGTCTCTTCTTTTAGTTGACCAACTATGCTTATTAGGAAATAAGGGCTAGTCTCATAGTGCTTGTTGCTTAGGTGGCCATACAACCTACATAAGACCTTGGGAATTGGAAAAATGAACATGATTTAGGTTTGAACCAACATATTATACCATGACATGTGTGTTAAAATAAATATACACCTACAACTCTACCCTATTTAGGTGACTAAGACTCATTTTAAAAGCTTCTTTGGACTGGCCCTTTTACTCATACTTATAGGTGCATTTACAAGGAGAATTATGTGTAGCTGGTGATTTTTAAATGTGAAATATGCATCACACTACCCTATTCCATCATCTAAAACCTTTCATCAAGTTATATACCCTAAAATCATCACTAAACCCCATAATAATAGTATTTTTTGGTGGATCTGTATAACTATTCATACATACCAAAGCCATGATCAGGACCTCATCAGAGTGCATCATGTGATTTAGGTGTCTTTAGGAATTCAAGGCATTTGAATCCAAACTATTTAAGTCTTCTTACATTAGGTCTCTATTAGGGTTTATGAAGGGTTTTATTGGCCTACCATATTAATGATGGTTCATAAAGTATAAGCCTTGAACCTAAAACCTTTTTTCATGGATGTTTAACCCATATACCCCCTCAAAAATCTTGAACTGATCATGGTCTTATTTATCTTGTACAATGAGTTGTGAGTGAAAGTTGGCAAACCTCTAACTCATTATTAAGTATTATGTGCAGGGTATAGTGTTAGTGATTGGTCATATATATGAGCTCTTAAATGAAAATATTTCCTTCATGGATTATGGTGATTTCATAGGGGTCCATAACTCCCCTTAAGACCACTGGGATTGAGTCATCTTGATTGATGAGATATGAGCAATGGAGTTGGTAGTTCGAGATGGCAGACTAGGGATAGTGTAACTTGAGATAGGTAATGAGAATATGTTGACCATTTCATTATATTAATCTATCTAAGACATCATCTTTAGGGTCTAAAACATCATCACATACCTTCCCATGGCCTTATGTTTGTTTTGGGGTATGTATATGCCACAAGGAAGAGGTTGGAGTTTTGAGGCCTAAAGATGGTCTTAGGCCTTATAGGCCTAAACTCTAAGCCACCTATAGGTGAATTTGTGACATCAATGTCACTAGATCATCCCCTTCCACCTAATCTCCATATTTTTCACTTACCATTATCTTCCCAAACCATTATCCCTAACCTTTTTCTCTAGTAGGTATGTCATGAGTATCACTATTCAATCTAGGTGCTTGAATCAGCTATGTTAGAGGCCTAGGTATGATATTTTCTCCCTACTATTTATGGAGTTATAAACTCATTTGACATGCTTCCATACCTTGGTAACACTTTATGGATTTTTCCTCCCTTCAATTCTACTCTATTCCCTCTCATACTCTTGCTTAGGGTTTATGAGTCTCTAGGAAAGTTTGACCCTAGAGATCTACAAATGCACTTTCTTTCATCTCTTTTGAGTTCAAAACCTAATAAATTACCTTACGGAATTGTTATTACCCTCATATAATTATTTTAAACTTTAAATAATTCCCAAATGTACAATCTCTTCAACTTCTATGCATAGGCCTAAAACTGCTTCTTTTAAGCCTAGTAGGCCTAATTAGGCCATTAGGCTCTCTTTTGCTTATCTCAAGGACCCAAGTATTATCTAATGGCTGAGAGCCTTAGGAAACAATTAAATACTTTTTTTTATTCCTCTTTCACTCCTCTTCACCAAACATGTTTCATCACATTTTCATGCTCTTACTCATGATCCTACTTATAAGTGGTAATCCTACATCTTTGACTATGTGAGAGGGTGGACTTTTCTTTCATGAAAACGTTTTCCCCACTTGTCAATTTTCACATCTTATCTATGTATTTTTAAATATTTTTTATCTTCATACACTTCAATACACCCTAATAATGGCTTCTTTTCTCAACTTGCCTTTTATCTATTATCAAGTCTGTAGATGTAAATTTGACCTTCTTTGACTGAGGTTTTATCTTGAAATGAGTCTTCCATAATACCTTATAGATTGATAAATTATGTTACCATGTTTATTTTTTTCTTCTTCTACATTTTCTCACCTTAAAAAAAGGTTTCTTGTTCACTTTCTCCCCACCTATAGTCAGGCCTATAGGTTACATTTCTAGGCTCTTAACTGTGAGTGGTTCATTTGAGAGATGGGATTTTCCTCTTGATGTTTTGTTGTTTCTTTGAATGCCATCAACATAATGATGACCTCTCATTCCTATTTATATCTTGTTTTAAATGTATTTGGAGTACCAAAAATCCTGGAATTAATAGTTGTTCTAACTTCACATCCAAATTCCTTATTATGCTTACCTAAATTTTCTACAGGTTCTTTAAACCACTTCTTAGTTATGACTACTTCTCTAAATTTTTCATGTATAATATTTTTAGATATCAATATAGTCATAGAGGATACATCCCCTTGGACTTAGTGAACCAAGTCTAGAGTATCTATCATACTCATCCTTGAACCTAACCTAAATTTGTGTTTCATCATTACTTCTTAGAAGTATTTCCTTTATTCTTGCTCATACAATCATTACCTCCATAGCTTATCTTTAAATATATAAATACTATACCATCATAAGACCTTGGGAATTGGAAAAATGAACATGATTTAGGTTTGAACCAACATACTATACCATGACATGTGCGTTAAAAGCAATATACATCTACAACTCTACCCCATTTAGGTGACTAAGACTCATTTTAATGGCTTCCTTGGACTAGCCCTTTTTCTCAGACTTATAAGTTAATTTACAAGATAATTGGGTGTATTTGGTGATTTTTAAATGTGAAATATGCCTCACACTACCCTCTTCCATCGTCTAAAACCTTTCATCAAGTTCTGTCCCCTAAAGTCATCACTAAACCCTATAAAAATAGTATTTTTGGTGGATTTGTTTAACTATTCATAAATACCAAAGCCATGATCATGACCTCATCAGAGTGCATCATGTGATTTAGGTGTCTTTAGGAATTAAAGGCATTTGAATGCAAATTATTTAAGTTTTCTTCCATCAGGTCTCTATTAGGTTTTATGAAGGGTTTTAGTGGTCTACCATATTAATGATGGTTCATAAGTACAGGCCTTGAACATAAAACAATTTTCCATGAATTTTTATCCCATATACCCTCTCAAAACTCTTGAACTGATCATGGTCTTATTCAGCTTGTATAGTGAGTTATGAGTGAAAGTTGGCAGACCTCAAACTCATTATTAAGCATTATGTGTAGGTTATAGTATTAGTGATTGGTCATATATTTGAGCTCTAAAATGAAAATATTTACTTCATGTATTATGGTGAGTTCATAGTTGTCCCCAAATCCCATTAAGACCACTGGGCTTGAGTCGTCTTGCTTGATGAGATATGAGCATTGGAGTTGGCAGTTCAAAATGCCAGACTAGGGGTAGTGTAACTCGAGATAGGTAATGAGAATAAGTTGACCATTTAATTATATTCCTATATCCGAGACATCACACTTAGGGTCTAAAACATAATCACATACCTTTCCATGGCATCAATTTAGGCGACAATTCGGGTGACAGTTCCACCCCAATTGATGATGGAACTTTTGGGAGCCATAACTTTTGCACTGTAGCTCCAATTGACTCACCGTTTGAACTGTTGGCAAGATAATAATGAGGAGAACATCATGAAATGTCATGGATCTCTGAAAAATTAGTTTTGACCCCAAAAAACCCAATGGAAATTCCTCAAATTTCAATTTTAGTAGTGCAATCTAAAAATAGTAAGTTTCTAAAAATAGTAATTCACCGAATTTTGTATTGTTTTAAAGCATGGAAGTTGAACCACTTAATCTCCCTCAAAATTGGTGACCTTCCACATCCTCCCCATACTTTAAAAATATGTATAAATGAAGATGTAACCCAAAATGGAAAACTAGACATCTCTTCCCAGAGATAAGCATATAGTTATATTGCTATCTTGAGTAATAATACATCTCTTCTCAGAGAATTCATTGTTACTGTGTTATTTATGTGTTCTTGAAATATTTATCAACCAAAAATTTTGATTTTTGGATCACATCATCCTTAGGGTCTAAAACATAATCACATACCTTCCCATGGCCTTATGTTTGCTTTGGGGTATGGATATGCCACAAGGAAGAGGTTGGAGTTTTGAGGCCTAAAGATGGTCTTAGGACTTATAGGCCTAAACTGAGTCTAAGACATGTATAGGTGAATTTGTGACATAAATGTCACCATATCACCCCTTCCACCTAATCTCCACCTTTTTAACTTACCATTATCTTCCCAAACCACTATCCTTGCCTTTTTTCTCTAGTATGTATGCCCTGGGTATCACTATTCAGTCTAGGTGCTTAAATTAGCTATGTTAGATGCCTAGGTATGATATTTTATACTTGATTTTGATGGATTTATAAACTCATGTGACATGTTTTCATATCTTGGTAACACTTTTGGGACTATTCCTCCCTTCAATTCTACTCTTTTCCCTCTCATACTCTTGCTTAGGGTTTATGAGTCTCTAGGGAAGTTTGACCCTAGAGGACTGCAAATGCACTTTATTTCATCTCTTTTCAGTTCAAAACCTATTGAATTACCTTGTGGCATTTTCATTAGCCTCATATAATTATTTTAAACCTAAAACACTTCCCAAATATACAATCTCTTCAACTTATATGCATAGGCCTAAAACTGCTTCTTTTAAGCCTAGTAGGCCTAATTAGGCCATTAGGCTCTCTTTTGCTTATCTCAAGGACCCAAGTATTATATTATGGCTGAGATCCTTAGGAAATAATTCAATACTCTTTTATATTCCTCTTTCACTCCTCTTCACCAAACATGTTTCATCACATTTTCATGCTCTTACTCATGACCCTGCTTGTAAGTGGCAATCCTACATCTTTGACTATGTGAGAGGGTGGACTTTTCTTTCATGAAAACTTTCTCCCCACTTGTCAATTTTCACATCTTATCTATGTATTTTTAAATATTTTTTATCTTCATACACATAAATACACCCTAAAAATGGCTTCTTTTCTCAACTTGCCTTTTATCTATTATTAGGTCTGTAGATGTAAATTTGGACTTCTTTAACTGAGGTTTCATCTTGAAATGAGCCTTACATAATACCTTATAGATTGATAAATTATGTTACCATGTTTATTTTTTTCTTCTTATACCTTTTCTCATCTTAAAACAAGGCTTCTTGTTTAATTTTCTCCCCACCTATAGTCAGGCCTATAGGTTGCATTTCTAAGCTCTTAACTGTGAGTGGTTCATTTGAGAGATGGGAGTTTCCTCCTGATGTTTTGTTGTTTCTTTGAATGCCATAAACATAATGATGAACTCTCATTTCTATTTATATCTTGTTTTAAATGTGTTTTGAATACCAAAAATCTTGGAATTAATAGTTGTGCTAATTTCACATCCAAATTCCTTATTATGCCTACCTAAATTTTTTACAGCTTCTTTAAACCACTTCTTAGTTATGACTACTTCTCTAAATTTTTCATGTATAATATTTTTAGATATTAATATATGCATATAGGATACATCCCCTTGGACTAAATGAACCAGTTTTGGAGTATCTATCATACTCATCCCTGAACCTAACCTGAATTTGTGTTTCATCATTACTTCTTAAAAAGATTTCCTTTATTCTTGCTCATACAATCATTACCTCCATAGCTTCTGTTTATATATATATCACACTATACCATCATAGGACCATGGAAATTGGAAAAATGAACATGATTTAGGTTTGAACCAACATACTATACCATGACATGTGTGTTAAAAGTAATATACACCGACAACTATACCCCATTTAGGTGACTAAGACTCATTTTAATAGCTTCTTTGGACTAGCCCTTTTGCTCAGACTTATAGGTGAATTTACAAGGATAATTGTGTGTAGTTAGTGATTTTCAAATGTGAAATATCCCTCACACTACCCTCTTCCATCGTCTAAAACATTTCATCAAGTTTTGTACCCTAAAATCATCACTAAACCTTATAAAAATAGTATTTTTTATGGATATGTATAACTATTCATACATACAAAAGCCATGATCAGGACCTCATCTGAGAGCATCATGTGATTCAGGTGTCTTTAGGAATTCAAGTCATTTGAATGCAAATTATGTTAGTTTTCTTCCATCAAGTCTCTAATAGGGTTTATGAAGGGTTTTATTGGCCTACCATATTAATGATGGTTCATAAAGTATAGGCCTTGAACATAAAACCTTTTTCCATGGATGTTTATCCCATATACCCCCTCAAAAATCTTTAATTGATCATGGTCTTATTCAGCTTGTACAGTGAGTTGTGAGTGAAATTTGGTAGACCTCAAACTCATTATTAAGCATTATGTGTAGGTTATAGTGTTAGTGATTGGTCATATATTTGAGATCTTAAATGAAACTATTTCCTTAATATATTATGGTGAGTTCATAGGGGTCCCCAACTCCCCTTAAGACCATTGGGCTTGAGTCATCTTGCTTGATGAGATATGAGCATTGGAGTTGGCAGTTTGAGATGGTAGACTAGGGGTAGTATAACTCGAGATAGGTAATGAGAATAAGTTGACCATTTCATTATATTCCTCTATCTAGGACATCATAATTAGGGTCTAAAACATCATCACATACCTTCCCATGGCCTTATGTTTGCTTTGGGCTATGGATATGCCATAAAAAAGAGGTTGGAGTTTTGAGGCCTAAAGATGGTCTTAGGCCTTATAGGCCTAAACTGAGTCTAAGCCACCTATAGGTGAATTTGTGACATCAATGTCACCAAATCATCCCCTACCACCTAATCTTATTTTTCACTTACCATTATCTTCCCAAACCACTATCCCTTCCCTTTGTCTCTAGTAGGTATGTCCTGAGTATAACTATTCACTCTAGGTGCTTGAATCAGCTATGTTAGAGGCCTAGGTATGATATTTTCTCCCTACTATTGATGGAGTTATAAAATCATGTGATATGCTTTCATATTTTAGTAACTCTTTTGGTATTATTCTTCCCTTCAATTCTACTCTATTCCCTCACATACTGTTGCTTAGGGTTTATGAGTCTCTAGAAAAGATTGACCCTAGAGGTCTGCAAATGCACTTTCTTTTATCTCTTTTGAGTTCAAAACCTACTTAATTAATTTATGTCATTGTTATTACCCTCATATAATTATTTTAAACCTGAAACATTTTCAAAATGTACAATCTCTTCAACTTCTATGCATAGGCCTAAAACTACTTCTTTTAAGCCTAGTAGGCCTTATTAGGCCATTAGGCTCTCTTTTGATTATCTCAAGGACCCAAGTATTATCTAATGGATGAGATCCTTAGGAAACAATTCAATACTCTTTTTTATTCCTCTTTCACTCCTCTTCACCAAACATGTTTCATCACATTTTCATGCTCTTACTCATGGCGCTGCTTGTAAGTGGCAGTCCTACATATTTGACTATGTGAGAGGGTGGACTTTTCTTTCATGAAAAAATTATCCCCACTTGTCAATGTTCACATCTTCTCTATGTATTTTTAAATATTTTTTCTCTTCATACACTTCAATAAACCCTAAAAATGTCTTCTTTTCTCAACTTGCCTGTCATCTATTATTAGGTCTGTAGATGTAAATTTGGCCTTCTTTGACTGAGGTTTCATCTTGAAATGAGTCTTCCATAATACCTTATCGATTGATAAATTATGTTACCATGATTATTTTTTTCTTCTTCTACCTTTTATCAACTTAAAATAAGGCTTCTTTTTCAACTTTTTCCCCACCTATAGTCAGGCCTATAGGTTGCATTTCTAGGCTCTTAACTGTGAGTGGTTCATTTGAGAGATGGGATTTTCCTCTTGATGTTTTATTATTTATTTGAATGACATCAACATAATGATGACCTCTCATTTCTATTTATATCTTGTTTTGAATGTGTTTTGAGTACCAAAAATCTTGGAATTAATAGTTGTGCTAACTTCACATTCAAATTCCTTATTATGCCTACCTAAATTTTTTACAACTTCTTTAAACCACTTCTTAGTTATGACTACTTCTCTAAATTTTTCATGTATAATATTTTTAGATATTAATATAGGCATAGAGGATACATCCCCTTGGAATAAATGAACCAAGTCTGGAGTATCTATCATACTCATCCCTGAACCTAACCTAAATTTGTGTTTCATCATTACTTCTTAGAAAGATTTCCTTATTCTTGCTCATAAAATCATTACCTCCATAGCTTTTCTTTAAATATATAAATAAGTTATTCTAAATACCCTTTTTTGACCTATTCACATTTTCTATTTTTGTTATTTCCTCTCTTTTTAGATCAGTTTCCAATTCTTGACTAGGCTCTATGTTCTCTTTGGGTCCTACATTCCCTTCCATTTGTTCCAATGTCACTCAACCTTAAAATTTGGTTTCTTCTTTCAGATATCTAGTTCCTCTAATTTTATTCACAACTTTCCTTCTACTCCTACTTATGGTTATATGTGTCCCTTCCTCTTCAATATTTTTTCTTGTTCCATATTTTTTGTTATCATTTCTCTCTTTGAAGTGCCTTAATTATTTTATCATCTTACTTCTCTACATTATATATACTCCAAGGTTTTTATATAGATTCCTTGGTTCAATTATTCTTGATTTTATTTGTTCTAATTCATATTTATATAGTGCGTTAAGTGACTACCCTATATTGGCTAGAATCGACACCATGGATTTTTCCACAACTAACATATTCAACATTACGATTTAATTAAAAAACTTTCATCTGATCCCTCTAACAAATAAATCATATTTAACTTCAAAATCAGTATACCCCTAAACAAAAATATCAATAATGTACCCATAAATTATATTACTCACCCAATTTTCATTCACATGGGTTCTTTTAGCATCTGGGTTGCACATCATTTCCATTTTTTCTTTGATTTACACAAAATGTTATGTTTTAGATGGTATAAAAGAATAATACGTAAGCTGATAGCACCTAATGTAACTAACACAAAAAAAATCATAAATTTATATGTGGATGTGCTTTAAAATAATCTCCACTAAAAATACTACCATTATTGTATTCTTCCTCTAAAACCTTATGTATCCTCACATCTATCCAATTTTCAAGGTCACTTTGAGTAGGGAACCATTTAAATATATTTAGGTTCCAACAATAGAATCATTTTTAGTAACAGTCCCTACAATCACTTGTTAGGACATGTTATATGTTGTAGTATGAGAGTCTTATGATTAGAACCTTAATCGTTACAAGAAATTATAGATATAATTAATGCCAAACATAATGAAGTTTCATACATAAAACTTTCTTATTTCTCATCATTAACATATATGCACTTATTATCCTCCTTATTATTTAATGAACTCAAACTTAAGTTGTATACAAGAATACATTCATTTTTAAGATATGTAAAATCAAGATGGATTTATATACATTCAATAAAATTTCTACAATATGTTATACATTTGAATAGTTTTATATATTTTCTCCATCTCTTTATTATTTTCCTTAATCAAATTAGAGCATATAAAGTTTGCAAAGACTATATATTTTTGTCTTCTTGTTCTTTCATTTTATGCACTAAATTATTTGAAGTATCCATTAAACTTCCACATGTTTCATCAACCTAAATGAAAATTCCTTTTATTAAAAAAATTGTTGTGGTGTATATTTATCATAGGCTTATCATACAAATGTGTGTGAGAAATATACTTCCCACCTTCCTAATAACAAAGGAAAATTTATTGGGTGGTTAAATTATTTAGTCCAAAAAATGACTAGTTAGTGATATGATCCTACTTCTATCATGACTTCCACTCTGATCATGCTATCTTAGTCCAACTAGTTCTTGGAGGATAAAAATTTATCCAATATTGAAGAGAGAAAATATTTTCATTCCCTACAATTAGTCGAAGAGAGCCAAATTTTATGTGGATTGACATCTCAAAGATTTGAGTTTTTAACCAACCCCTCAAAATTGTAAAAACTGGGTGGTGAGCAAAGTCCCCCTTTTTCATTTAATCTAGCCTCATATTTAAGTCTCAACTAACAATCTAGAAATTCACTACATTTATATATATAATATGGGATATCTGATTGCAATACTTCTCCTTCAAGATATACCTTTGAGAATCATACATATTAACCATCAAGAAACTATAGTTAGTATTCAAATGTACGAAGTTATAAACCAACCAATATACACTAACCATGGAATCCTTAAAATTCCAAAGCACTACTAGAATTACTATAGTACCATTGACATTAATACAATCATTTCAATCTTTAGGATCATGTAGATATTTAGACTATGATATTTTAATTTATCAAGCTTATTTAAGTAAAAACAATCAACATATATGTCTATATTTTTCCACCATTATTATAAAAATTATCATTATGGATGTGCATTAGTCCCCCTAATATTCCATGATATGGCATTCATTGAGTAGGTTTTACCCACTTAGTGCTCCCCAAGATTTCATCTAGAAGTTTATGTCTCCATGTCATTATGTCTGCCATTGTTTCTTTGTAATGTTTGTCACACAAAATGTATCTACCCAACTTCTTATGACCATAAAATGCTTCAATTTTCATTATTATATTGTTTAATAACTAAGTTGGATTCATTCAACTCCAAGTTTGAATCCTTATTTCTCCTTTGACTATCTTAATATTTATCAAACTGATCCCCTTACATGTTTATTTTTCTACCTCAAATTAATTTCTCCTTATTGGGATCCTCAACATGAAAGCATCAATCACTAAATAATATAGAGTGATCCTAATTTCTATCAAGGAATACGGTCCCATAGTCAAATCAAAATGTTATTGTGAAAATTTTTAATTCATGATAACACCCCCAATTGCACTTCTAATAAGTAATTAGGGGAAATATAGACCAATGATTAAAAAAAAATGGTATAATGAATATTTTTACTCTATGTCCTAATGGAAAATACTTAACAAACCCATTTAGAGTACCATACAAGACAAATCCACATAGTTAAAATTACGCATGGTGAAAAATCAAGAACTAGTGTTTGTGGGCTAAGAACCAAGTTTCAATTATTCTTTGATATGAAATCATTGATTTTATTCAATAACATGACAAAAACTAGGTTAAATGTGTAAAGGGATCATAAAATAATTCATTAATGCTACATATACATATGTTTGTGAATGTGAAAACATAAAATTAATGTCAACATCATGTCCAATTAACATTGATTGAGTTTAAAACCAAATTGATCCCATTTGGTGTGTTAAGTTGATTTAGGAAGTTATATGTCATAAATTGGTTCAACAAGCACCTCATATTACAATGTCCAAGGCACATCAACATTTGAAATGAGATAGAAGAGTATAAATTTATTGATATAAATCAAGTGACAAATGAGTTACTAGTATTAAGTTAGATTTATATTTTCTAGGATTAATTAATTTTTACATCAAATTCATTTTACATATATTTCATCTATAAAACGTCCCTATTTTCAAAGTAACACAAAATATATTAGTCCAATGTATCAAAATGATTAATAATGTGGCTCTAAAATGGCATTTTAAAATATGTATACATTTAACTAATTTTAAATTAATTATTATTATTCAAATACAAAGTCAGTAAAAGTCACAAAATCAATTTAATTGTTATCATATAAAAGAGTGCCCAAAATAATAAAAATAAAAAGAATGGGCTAAGTCTGGTGGATTGAAAAAAATAACTTTAGGGTTTAGGTAGTTTCAATAATTTATGAAACTACCTTTAAAAAGTGAAAGTACAAAATGCTAAATTTTCAAGAAGTTAGGGTTTATATTTTCTTTTCTCCTTAGCCCAAAACTAGGATTATTGCAACTTTGTCTACAATTAAGTTTTTTCCAAGAATTTATGGATGAACCATAAGAATAAGTGATAAGATCAATTTCAGATTTATAATTTTTGATTTTATTTATTTTATAAAATCATTCATTTATATTTGTAGATTGAGAAATGATTAAAATCCTGTAATTTATAAATTATATACAAACTTTGGGTTAAAACCCTTATGGGTAGAATTTGTGCTAAACACACAAATTTTGATTTGAGAAGGGAATTTATATCCTAAGATAACCATTTTTTCTCTCATGACACTTATTGTTTTGCATTTTTATTTACATGCTTGGAAAATATTTCAATCATTTTTATTGAAATCCAAGATATATAGGTGGTCTTATGCATTTATTCCACTATGGGTTACTTATTATTATTTCCATCTCTTCTCATTCTCTCTCCATTCTCCTATTTTTAATTCATTTTTTTACTTTATAGTTAAAATTACTCAAAATTCCAAAAAACCCCATCATACGAGGGAGTTGCCCCTCTCAAATGTAAAGAAAAATCATCCATCACACAATAATTTCTCTAATGTTACAATTTTTATGTTTTTACCCATTAGAAAAGTCAATGAAATAATAAATAAAAATATGAAAACATAAAATATTGCCAACAAGATTTGAATAAAGTTCCTTTTGCAAGTTCTAACCTTAGCTGACGTAAAATACAATATGTTCAATTAAATAAACAACTAGGTTTATGACCCTCACAAAAATAGTATAAAATTATATCTAATTTAAAGATCATTTTAGGGTTTGATTAAGGTATTAACACTAAATGGGTCCCTTAAATCACTTAGGTGAAAATGTCAAGTTTAAGTCCAAGTCATTTGTTTGAGTCAATAGGTATGTAGGTCGAGGGTACTTTTACCATTGTAGGAGTCAAAAATTGACTTTGATTGCCAAGTGTAGGCTCAAGGTTAGTTTTAAATTAATAAAAACTTCAAACATAGTATAAAGTCTGGATTTAAAACTCAATTCATACCTTGCAATTGATATCAAACATGATGATTCATAACAATAACAAGTCAGATGTTGGGGATCAACCAACAATGATTACACTTGTGAAAGCAATAAACACGAAAATAAATTAGATAGATAAGTAACTAGAATGATAAATAGCACAGAACAAGAGATACAAGAAACCACCCTGAAAACTTGTATTAAAACTCTTTACAAAAAGAATACAATTGAAGAAACTTCTTTCTTCCACACCTCTCTTAGATGCACAAGATCTCTCACTAGATCTCTATTCCTCAAGAGCTCTCTCTCTCTCAAGTACAATCAATTCCAACAACCTGGATTGATACAATTCTGTATTTTCCTTCAAACATTCACAATGTTCTACTCATACAATTCCACACACTAAGCTAAGAAGATCTTTCCTACATATAGAATTAGGAAACTTGAGCATGCACTTACAACCAACAGTTAAGCCACTTGAACAAGGGCTCTAAAATAATATTGCTAATAATAGAGATGCAAGCTTAAGACTACAACTCAAACTCATCATGTAAACACTCGCTTCTGTCCTCAAAAATAGCATTCTAGACACACAGGTAACCAACATCAGTTCCTATTACTTGCCTGTGACCGTCGCCGGCCGACCCACTGCCGACATCAGCGCCTATGCAACTGCACCTGACCGATGTCGGTCGATCCTGACCGATGCCGGTGTCTGTGTAGACCCGAACTTGTTAAAGTATGCTCCTTGGTGAAGCTTTTAGCTCCACACCCTAACAATCTCCCACTTGGAGATAAACAACTGCACCAGTACCTGTACAGCAACATCTTCTAGCTCCTCCATCTTCAGCTCAATCATGAAGACCAACAGAATTTGAATGAAGATTAAACTTCTCCTTTTTAACCGGCTTGGTTAACATATCAGCAGGATTCTTATCTGTATGGATCTTCTCCAGCTTCAACTCACCATCTTCCAATACCTGCCGTATGAAATGGTACCTTAGCTGTATGTGCTTGGTTCTTGAGTGAAAGGCTGAATTCTTAGCCAAATGGATTGCACTCTGACTGTCACTATACAATCTGTAACTCCCATGCTCCCTTCCAAGCTCTTCCATGAACCGTGTCATCCATATCATCTCTTTGCTAGCTTCTGTGGCTGCAATATACTCTGCTTCTGTAGTTGACAAGGCAACAACCTTCTGCAACTTAGATATCCAGATAACTGCCATTCCATCTACAGTAAAAACATAACCTGTGGTGCTCCTCCTGCCATCCAAATCACCTGCCATATCTGAATCTACATAACCATGTAGAGAAGTATTTGAACCTCCATAGCACAAGTGTCTACTGCTGGTTCCTCTCAGATATCTAAGGATCCACTAAACTGCTTTCCAATGTTCCTTCCCTGGATTGGCCATATACTTACCACTCCCACTGCTTGGGCAATATCCGGTCTAGTACACACCATTGCATACATCAAACTCCCTACTGTGGAAGAATATGGAACCTTACTCATGTACTCTACCTCATCATGTGAATTAGGACATTGTTCTTTACTCAACTTAAAATGTCCAGCCAAAGGTGTGCTTACCAGTTTAGCATCCTGCATATTGAACCGTTTCAACACCTTGTCCACATAATCCTCTTGAGACAATATCAACCTGTGATTTTTCCTGTCTCTCTTAATGCTCATGCCAAGGATTTTCTTTGCTGCTCCCAAATCCTTCATAGCAAACGTTTGAGCTAATTTCACCTTAAGCTCAGAGATATCCTGCATGTGTGATCCTGCAACCAGCATATCATCTACATACAATAATAGAATAATATATCTACCATTATCAAATCTCTTGAAATATACACAATGGTCTAATTGACACCTACTGTAGCCATGCTCAGTCATAAACCTATTAAATTTCAAATACCACTGTCTAGGAGCTTGCTTGAGGCCATACAAGCTTTTCTTCAACCTGCACACCAACTTCTCCTTACCCTTGACCTCAAATCCTTCAGGCTGTTCCATGTATATTTCCTCATCCAAATCTCCATGAAGAAACGCTATCTTAACATCTAGCTGCTCAAGATGCAAATCCTCAAAAGCAACCAAAGACAATACAACCCGTATAGAAGTCATTTTAACAACAAGAGAAAAAATCTCACCAAAGTCAATACCTGGCTTTTGTGCAAATCCTTTCACTACCAATCTGGCCTTATATCTCATTTGTCCATTCTCACCTTCCTTCAACCTGTAGGTCCATCTGTTCTTCAGTGTTCTCTTACCAGCTGGCAACTCAACCAAATCCCATGTTTGGTTCTCTCTCAAGGACTCTATCTCCTCAACCATGCCATGCTCCCACTGACTCTTGGACTCCACTTGTAATGCTTCTTCAAAACTCTCTGGTTTTCCACCATCAGTTAGCAATAAATAGTATAAAGAAGGAGAATATCTAATTAGAGGCTTACTTACCCTTTCTGACCTCCTGATGGGTGTCTTAGACTCGTTCTCAACATGATGTCCACCCAAATTCTCTAACAGTGACCGACCTCGGCCACCTGTAGACCTGTTACTGGCCGACGCCGATTCTTCCTGACCGACACCGGTGCCTGTCCTACCGACGTCGATCTCTGTATGACCGACATCAGTTTCTGTACTGCCGACGCCAGTTCTTAACTTGCCGACGTCGGTCTCTGTGTTTTCCTGCAAGTGATTATTTCTTTTTCCCACGAGCTCATTTTGGACCATCACTTCATCCAATTCTCCATTGCTCTGTCCAGATTGATTCAGCTTCCTCATCTGATCACTATACATCACTTTTTCATTGAAAACAACATCACGGCTCCTAATTACCTTGTTAGTTCCTAGATTCCAAAATTTGAAACCAAAATCATCTGAGCCATAGCCAATAAAAGTGCACCTCATAGACTTAGCATCAAGCTTCTTTTTATTTTCCTTATCTATGTGCATAAAGGCTTCACAACCAAAAACTTTGAGATATGATAGATCTACCTTTTTACCTGTCCATGCCTCTTTTGGAATTCCACCATCCAGAGATGTAGAGGGTCCTCTATTAATTAGGTACACTGTGGTGTCAACAGCTTCTACCCAAAACTCTAAGGGCAACCCAGCATGCAATCTCATACACCTTGCATGCTCCATGATTGTTCTATTCATCCTTTCAGCAATTCCATTCTGTTGAGGTGTCCTTGGAACTGTCCTTTGCCTACGGATTCCATGTGTATAACAATACCAGTTGAACTTAAGACTACAGAACTCACCGCCTTTGTCAGATCTCAAGCACTTCAATCTTCTACCTATTTCATTCTCAACCATAGCTTTCCAAATCTTAAAAGTCTCAAAAACATCAAATTTCTTCTTAATACAGTAGATCCATACCTTTCTTGTAACATCATCTATAAACGTAACATAGTACTGTGATCCTTCAATAGAGGCTACCTGAGCCTGTCCCCACACGTCTGTGTGAACAAGCTGCAACTTATGCCTTTTCTTAGTAGACCTAGTCTTGAAAAAACTAACCCTTTTCTATTTTCCAAATACACAATGCTCACAAAATTCTAGGTCCATACTTTTCAAATCTGAAAGCTTACCTTTAGACTTAAGAATTGACATCCCCTTCTCACTCATGTGGCCAAGCATTGAGTGCCACAATTTAGCATCCACATCTGAAGTAGATAATACAAAAGGAGATTTGTTAGTAACATAATTACACAAATAGAGAGTACCTTCTCTCTTACCTCTGGCCATAACAAGTGCACCCTTGGTCACCTTCCAAGATTCTGCTGTGAGAGTTACTGTACAACCCTCATCCCCTAACTTTCCTGCAGAAATCAAATTTCTCTTCAAGCTAGGAACATGCATCACATCTCTCAACACCCATGTGTTGCCATTCTACATCTTCAGCTGCACTTTACCTTTACCAATAATCTTACAAGGCTCATCATCCCCTAAGTACACTATTCCAAAATCTCCATGGATATAGTCACTGAAATATTCTTTGTTAGGGGTAGCATGGAAAGATGCACCAGAATCTAATACCCAAGATTCTATATTATTATGCAAAGAGAAAATTAGAGCATCTTGTGCAATACCTGCAACCTTTGTCTCTTCCTTTCCTTCGTGCTGATTGTCCTCCTTAGGCTTTGACCAGCAATCTCTGCTTATGTGCCCCATCTTTCCACAATTCCAGCATTGTGGCCTCCTGCCATTTCTGGATTTGGATCTACCTCTCCCCTTAGACTTAGATCTTGATCTCCTCTTGCTCTTCTCTTTTTGCCTTCCCCTGCTCTCGAGATTTAAAGAATTTGTAGACACCACAAATGTGTCTACACCTTGGTTCTCCCCCCTTGTCCACCTCAAACCCATGACCTAACCCTTGGCCTTAGTCCCCTCCACTCATTTGATTAAAATAACTTAAATATTTCAATTAAGTGGCCCCCTTTCCACCTCACCCTTGCCACCTTGGATCCTCCCTTGGATCCCTCCACCTTCCTCTTAGCCTTTATTATGCCAAATCTTCTCATTATCTTCCTCCCACGCCCATTTAAGCATCCTCATGACCGTTCTTCCCACAATCCCTCGCTTGGCGGCGTGCAAGAATGGGCAGAGGCTATTTTTAGTCTCTATCCCCATTCTACCACTGCCGACGTCGACGACCCTTCGGCCGACGTCGGCGATACTGTCGGCGTCGGCAGCCTTCAAGACCCCTTTCTGCATCCATTCCAGCCCCCGGCCCCTTGAGCTCACAAACTGAATTCTCTTGGCATTTTAGCATTCGTTTCTTCTCCCTCTGGACCTCGTGCAACAGCAGCAACAGGTGCAGGGATTCTTGAGCAGAGATTTCCTCTTGCAAAGTCTTCTGTGGTCTCAACAACAGCTCTCCCACTCTTCATTCAGCAAGCTAAAAAGGTAAGCACAGTCTGCTATTTCATTTCATTTCTTCTCTTTAGTGTTCAGTTGTTGGTATCTGTTGTCTCCCACTCCCTCTGTCCTACCCCCTGAGAGGCTAAAAAGCCTTCTCAGGTCCTGTCCTCTGTCCATCTCCCTTTCACCTGTCATCCTTTCAGTGCAATCCCGGACAACTCCCTCATCCTTTTTGCCCAACAAAGACCCTGTACAGGGCACCTAATCAGAACCAGACCATTCCCCAGTCCATTCAAAGTCATCCCTGAACTCTATCTCAACCCTGTTCACAAACCAAACCTGTCCACAGTCCAAAAACCCGACCAGACCCGACTACAGGCCACTGCCCCAACCGACGCCGGTTACTGCCCCGACCGACGTCGGCAGGATAACCGAAGTCGGCAGACCAGGCAACTAACGTCGGCAACATTCCCGACCTCGGCGACTGTCATCAGCCCGACAACTCCTTTCAGGTAATCATTGATCTTTTCTTTCATTTCTAATTTGTTTATCACTCTTATATTCTGGCATTCTGTATTTCTTTAGTCTTTTATCTGTCTGTTATCAGTGGGTTGACCTCCCTTGAGGAAGTTTTCACACTTTCGGGAACAAGCTTTCGCTTGGCAACCCGCTGCCTATCCATCTAACATTTTCTTGTCCAAGTTTATTTTTCTTTACAGGTGTCATTCCTCCACAGCCAAAGAGGGGTGCCCACAAACATCTGGATTACGGTACGCAATCTTTATCCAGGTACTTCTAGCCTTGTCCATTTCTTTAGTTTCTTTGTTCATCTTTTGAATGTAGAAAGCGAATTAGCGATAGAAACATTCTGGCATGCCCGGTGGGACCTTAGGTTCTTCCTCGGGTTCCTCTTCCTTTCATTCATTTAGGTGCATTTAGGCTCCTCCCTTCTTGTCTCTTTCTTCTATTCCAAATGACACTATAAGCAGGACTAAAACGAATCTTTCTTCCTTGCATTTCTAGACTAGTCTAAACATCATACTCTCAAACCCTTTCTCAAACTTGTCTTCATAACAAATCTCACATTTCGACTGGGGCTTAAAATGTATCGCACTTTCATTTCTGCTTGTGCTTGCATTAGTCCACATCTAGTAACTTAAATCCACATATTGAATAAATCGTAGACACTTGATGTTACACTACCAAACCACATGCACTAAAACGAACATAAAACTTACTTGAGACAAGGCCCGATTGGGATTTCATCCCCCAGCGGATACCTTACCCGTCCTGGTGACCCTACTTAGATTTCATCACCAAGGGGGAATCCCACTCCGTTCTCTGGTGGAGGATAAACTCTAGGCGAGGTATATCTTGGCTAAGCGAGACCAGCTAACCACTGGAATCGTGAAGTGAGGGGAGCTTGCTCCTTAGCACCAGGCCACGTACCAGACCTAACACAGATTTTTGAGCACCTAAAACAAGACCCGAAACCAGCTCTAGCTTGCCTCTTCTAGGACCCTTCTTACAGCCAATCTCCCCAAACATTCATCTAAGGCATAAGCCACAAGATTCTAAGGTTAATTCCTAGGATTTATCGCTTAGGCTTGTCTGTCTCTCTCAGTTCTTCTCTTCTCATCTGTTTGTTTGAGTGAGTGAGGATGTTTTCTTCATTATTTTCCCAAGAATCTTAAAATCTTTTGGTTCTCTGGAAGACACAGTCACCGGCATCGGTTCTACCATGAACGTCGGCTTTCCTCTATTACCGGCATCGGTTATCTGACCGACGCCGGCCATATTTTTTATCGACATCGGTTTCTCAACCGACGTCGGTCTTTGTCACTGTCCTTTTTCTTCAAAACCAGCAGCCTAAAACCTATCCCTTCTCTGTCAAAAACTCCATCCTAGTTTTCTGAAACAAAAAAACACAGTTTTTGAAACCTGAACCTTCTTTGCCTTGCATGGTTTTGACTCGTAGCCAAGCCAAGGCTCTTGTCAACCACGCTAGCCATCAACCACTTCCGTCTACCCCGTCCGTGACCA
Source organism: Torreya grandis (assembly GCA_037957365.1). Lineage (NCBI taxonomy): Eukaryota > Viridiplantae > Streptophyta > Pinopsida > Cupressales > Taxaceae > Torreya > Torreya grandis. The sequence goes on along the minus strand of JARHVA010000235.1, from coordinate 355,169 downwards.
AGCCTACAATGGAGTTCAACTCGGAGACCGAAAGAATTCCTATTCGTCCAACCCCGCCGCAGACTCCTATTGTCCAAGAAGGGGACCAAGATTTCGAACGATTCTTAGACCTCAATGTCAAGGCCTTGCAACACTATCTCGCACATAGTCAAACGCGAGACTCCTTGGGCAATCCAATCTACGGGATGCCAACCTCTCTTGTCGTGACTACGGCTGTATCGACGGCATCCGTAGTTCAACCCTTGGACACTCAAGCCATCGCTTCGACCGCTGACCAGACTTTGAGCAATCCTCTAGGTGTGGCCTCTCCCTCTATCTTTGGGCCCACTTCTACCAGGGTTTCGGCCCCCTATCAACCTCAACCCGCTCAACCGCTATCCACTCCTTTTCAAAACCTTGTCGTCTCTATTCCGCCTACCTTGGCCCCTAACAACACCAGGGTGGCTTCTTATCCCTTGGTCCTCGTTACCACAGTCCAACCCCTCATAGCAACATCAGGCTTAGCTATGCCTTCTACCCAACCACCTTTAGCCTCTTCATCTATCCCTACGACTAGTTACCCCTACGTTGCGCCTTTACAGGGGCAACCGACTACGTCGTATGCCTCCCCTAGCCTCTTCCAACCGCCCTACAACTTAGGGGGCACGCCACCCGTCAACCCGTCGATAGATATCATCAAGATGCTGATGGACAAAATGACCAATCTAGAGACCTCTATTTTTGTCTCACGCAACGCTCTCTCATATGAGCAAATCTGCAATGAGCCCATTCATCCTTCTATCCCAATCAGACCATATCCTAGCCAGTGGGAGCTTTCAAAGTTTTCTCACTTTCAAAGCAAGGAAGACCCACAGCAACACTTGCGGGCATTCAGACATGCCTATTACCTCATTGCCCATGACGATGCATTGCTCTTATGCATGTTTCCTATGTCTCTCTTAGGTGCTGCGCTCGACTGGTACAGCTCCCTTCCCAGCCATTCCCTCTTCTCATTCACACAATTGGCCCAGCTCTTCCTCGATCACTTTTCCATCAACATAACCAAGAAGGTCTCGATCACGAAAATCTATTCTATTCGACAATTCGAGGACGAGTCCATAGCCGACTTCGTTGCTCGATGGAAAGGCCTCATCAATCAACTCTCCTTTTCCTTACCCCAGGCCGAGCTTATTGAACTCTTCTCCCAAGCCTGTGCCAGACATATTTCTTCCACCCTGAGGGTTCAAACCTTCCGCACCTTCGACGAAGCCTTCACGATGGCTCATAAACTTGAGTTGCATGCCATCGAGGAGAATAAAGTCAAGTTACGGAGCAAGAATCCCAGCTCTAAGACCAATGACTCTTCTTCTGCTAAGCCATCATCATCCAATTCTAAATCCAAGGCTTCAGCTAATGCTGTGGTTATTAGACCTTCATCTTCTTCAACCAATCAGCCTGAGCCATCCACATCTCAGAGCGCCACTCGCCAATTCCAATAGAGATACGTACAATGACGGTATACTCCTCTCGAAAAATCATACGCGTCTGTGTTGGAAAAGCTTGTTAAGTAGGGGGTCCTCAATCTCCCTCAAGCCCGACCTCCTCCACAATTTGATCCCTCACACGCCATCCCTGCGTGGTATAGGGAACAAGACTTCTGCAGCTTCCACCGTGTTAAGGGACATGACACGGAAAATTGCAAAACTTTTAAGAACATAATCCAAGACATGCTTGAAAAGGGGGACCTCATCTTAGATAATCCCAATGCACCCCCTAATCAGGCCATTGACATCTTCAAACAGCCATTCCCTAATCATCTGCCAACTCAAAACAATGTTTGGACCTTAATTGACGACAACCATGAACACAACATTCGAACAGTCAATACGGTCTCGCCTTTCGTCCCCAATCAACCTCAAGAGGTTAGTCCATCAATCAGTCCATCACATGTGGATGAACCTCTTTTCCCAGCTAGTTCTCCATCGACCTCTCTCATCTTGGAGGATGCCTCGGCTTTACCAGCACTACCGGTCTCGCCATCCTCATTTCTGTTGCCTATGGAGGACCTGACCCTTCCTACTCCTCAACCGCAAGTGGAGGGCACCATCATCCCTGCCCTTTACCCGCTTGAGGAGCCTCGCTTTCCAGATTCTTCTCCACCCAGGGAAGAACCTGTCTCCCTTTCGTCTCCATCTAAATCTGTCTTGTCTTCGCCATACCATGCATCTAAGACTGCTACACCCATCCCGTCTTCAACCCCGCAACCACCAACATCTTCTTCTTAGCCATTTTCCCGGTTAGTGGAGAAAATCAAACTTCTCCCTCTGAGGAAAGTGACGCCTCAGGTGTTGTGGGAGCGTCTTAAAGCCCTTCAACATGCCCGTGCCCTCTCATCACATGCTGCTAATCTTCCCAAGGCAGAATCTCTTCAGACTCTTGACAAAGACCAGACTCTCAAACCTTAACCAAACCCGTCAAAACCGAAACCTGCATCTCTCTCGTCTAAGCCTATCAAGTCACTTGGCGTTCGTCCTGTCTCCACCCTCACTCACCTGCAAGTGAAGGTGGACCTAGACTAGACCTTGACCAGTAGTAGTCTTCCAACCAAGTCAAAGGAGACTGCCAGACCGCCGAAGCGAACGCCTCCTTCCCCGTCACCATTGCCATCCATTTTGGGCCTCCATCCTTCGACCTGGCTAGAATCCTTCCCACTCTGGCCTCCAATCAAAACTCGTTGCCTCCTTTGCTTCCTCTGCCTACCTCCAGCCATCCCTCTCCCAAAAAGGCGAAACCAATCACCAAGAAAGTGTCGTCTTTGCCTGTCACCGCACCATCAACCCATAAGGTGGTACGAAAACCTCTTCCAACTTCGCCAAAGCAAAAGTCACTGACCTTGCACATATCAACTAGCACGGACCCTCTAGTGGGCTCATACTCATTAATATTGCACCGACTTCTACAGACTTTTGACATAACCCTTCCACCCATCAAGCCTTTCCAACCTCTCGGGTCCAAGCCCTCCTGGTTCGACGACATGAAAATTTGCTTATATCATCGTACACCAGGACACGATACCGAGACTTGCTATGCCCTCAAAGCCTTCATCCGTTGCTATATGGAGAAGGACACTCTTCTCCTTGAGGACACTCTTGACCAAACCCCGGCTCATGCTCATCCAACCTCTTCAACCACGTCAACATCTCACCAGCAAGACATGACCCCTTCTTCACCTCCCATTTTTGAAATCAATGCTATCCGTATAACCACTAGGTCGCAAAAGGACAAGGCAAAAGAAAAAGCTGCCATTCCTTGGACCTATCCCTTCGTCAAGCCACCTCTTGCACCCAAGCCTAAAATTTCTATCCTTGGCGCGTCCCAGCCTTCTTCGTCTTCTTCTTCTAGGCCAATTCACGACTCCATGCTGAAGCAGCTTCACCAGACGCCTGTAAAGATGTCTCTTTATGACCTTATCCAAACCTCACCTCAGCACTGTCAAGCCCTCATCCAAGCCTTGCAGGCAGCGGAGGTCCAACTCGAGGACCCCCAACCACTCGCTGCCCTCGTCCATTCTTTATCTCTTGTCACCTCCATCACATTTAGTGATTCTGAGATTCCCACATCTAACACAGAAGATCAGGATGCCACCCTCTTCATCACTGCCTATGTTGATCGAACATGCATTAAACGCGTTATGATCGATGGCGGCGCTAGCATCAACATAATCTCTACCCATGCCTTTGACCAGTTGGCTCTTCCCAAGAACTGTGTCTCCAAAATTGACGTGATCTTACGCTCTTTCAATGACACCACCGCCACGACCATTGGCACAGTCATCCTTCACATTCGCGTTGGTCCACGCACAGTCTTGGAGCTCTTTTATATCATCAAAAGAGAGTTTCAATACAATATTCTACTGGGCCGACCTTGGATCTGTGCCATGGCCTGTGTCCCCTCTACCCTGCACCGTTGTGTGAAGTTTGAGCATGACGGGCAAGTCCACACCATTCCCGCTGACCCTTCACCCTTCAAGACTTGCAACACAACTTACCGTCCCAACGATGTCCTCATTTCCATCAAGCCGTCAACTCTGGCACTGCCTCCATCTGCAGAAGCTTCGACCAGTTCGCAATCGGCGGTCGCCCTCACCCCTCCTCTTCAAGCGCTGACCAAAGACCCCATGGAAGACATCTTCCAATGACTATCACTTGGGGAATATCGCTTGTTGACCCTAGACATGTTCCAAACTCCGCAAGAGTATGGACGCCTTCATCTCAGTCCCAATTACGACCATCGAATCAGGATGGTCGTGCCTTATGGTCCTCCTCACCTCCAAACCAACTTTGTCTATGGGGGGCTCAATCAAGCTCCTACCAACGACAATTCCCTCTCTTCACCCCAACCTTTCACATCAGATTTCTCATTTCTTGGCAACCCCGCCTTCGCACACACTTACCTTTACAGGTGTGCATGGAAGGGTTTTGGTTTTGGACGTTATGAGCAGGGCTCCCATCAGCCCATCAAGCCGCTCAATGATGACGATGCCAAGAAACGGTATGGCTTGGGATATCATGACCCCACTCAGGCTCCTTTGTCCCGAGCCAACAATTGACCAATCTCCTCCAAACTCACCCATCTCTCTTTCGTCACCTACAGAGTCGGTGGTTTCCATCCCTTCTAGTTTTTTTCCATAAACACCATCCGCCTGGAACCCCTGACCTATCAGCTCAATGGGGTGTCCAGATCTCTCCCTCTCATCTTTCCTAACATGCTAGAGGATGAGTCGGTAACCATTCACACTGTCCACTGCGTTGACGATGACGCCATCCTTTCCTACATGGGTGCCGATGACTCTTTCATCCAGCGTTCCCTCCCTTCTGAGACCCAGGTTATGTTAAATGAATCAACCATTGACATCAACCTCCCTTCTTCCGATGTTCCTCACATCTTAAAGAATGGCCAATCTTTAGACACTCAGGAGCAGCTTGACTATACCCAGTTCCTTTTCGACCATAGCAAGGCCTTTGCCTGGACTTACAGCGACATGCCTGGCATCGACCCCACCATCGCTACCCATAACATTGTCACTAAACTAGAGGCTAAGCCTGTTAGGCAAAAGCTTTGAAAGATGCATCCTCGCGTTGCGCTCCTTGTCAAAGAGGAGCTTCAGCGCCTTCTTTCTGTCTCCTTCATCCAGCCCATCGATTATCCGCAGTGGGTCTCTAACATCGTCCCAGTTACTAAAGCAACTGGGGGGATTCAGATCTGCACGGACTATCGTGACCTTAACCTAGCCTATCCCAAAGACGATTTTCCTCTTCCTAACATTGACCAGCTTGTTGATCTTACGGCCGGCCATGAGATGCTATCTCTCATGGACGGTTTTTCAGGATACAATCAAATCCTGATTGCACTGAAAGATCAGCACAAGACTACCTTTATCACCCCATGGGGGACTTTCTGCTATCGAGTCATGCCTTTCAGCTTGAAAAATGCTAGTGCCACATATCAGCGCGCCATGACTTACATTTTCCACGATCTCCTCCACAAAATCATGGAGGACTATGTGGACGACCTTCTCGGCAAGTCCAAGCTTCGCCGCGACCACTTGACCATTCTCAAAATCATCTTCTCTCACCTTCTTCAATACAATGTCCACCTTAACCCCAAGAAATGTGTCTTTGGAGTCCTCTCAGGCAGGCTTCTCAGCTTCATCGTTTCCTTCTGTGGCATCGAGATAGATCCTACCAAGATCCGTGCTATCCTCGAAATGCCACCCCCAACCAATCTCAAGCAGCTTCGCAGTCTACAAGGGAAGCTCCAGTCCATCCGTCGTTTCATCTTGCAACTTTCAGACCGCTGCCAACCTTTTCATCATCTCTTTAAGAAGGACGTCTCCTTTAAATGGGATGAGGACTGTCAAGAGGCTTTTGAAGCCCTCAAAAGCTATCTGGTCTCTCCACCAGTCCTCATTCCACCTAAAGACAACCAGCCCTTCTACCTTTATATCTCTGCCACCAACCATTCGTTAGGTGCCATGATCGCGCACCGAGACGAGCATCATCGTGAGCAAGCGGTTTACTACATCAGCCGAACACTAGTCGACTATGAAACTCGATATACTCATACCGAGAAACTCTATTTGGCATTAGTCTTTTCCGCTACCAAGCTCCACCACTATCTTCTCAACCACAAAACCTTTGTCGTCACTCACACCGACCCTCTCAAGTATATGCACGCCAAGCCATATCAGAATCAACGTATGGCTCGGTGGCTCATGCTGCTCGCTGAATTTGACCTCGAATTCATCCAGCAAAAATCTATCAAGGGGCAAACCATCGCTGACCAACTGGCAAATGCCCCTCTTCCCGACAACCAGCCTTCACAGTGTGAGTTCCATGACGAATCTATCGCCACACTTTCCACCGATGACACCGTCTACCAAATGACCATGTTCTTTGACGGCTCCAAATGTCAACTCGGTGGGGGTGCGGGGGTCATTCTCATCCCACTCGAAGGGGAGCCCATGCCTCTATCTTTCAAGCTTGACTTTGATTGTACCAATAATATGGCCGAATATGAGGCCTTAATTTTGGGACTTCAGACTGCCCTTTCCCTCCACATCAAGTCTATCAACATCTTCGGTGACTCGCAGCTCGTCGTCAATCAAGTTAATGGTTCATACCTCTGTAAAAATGAAGTTTTGCAGAGGTATAAAAATCGTGCTGACCTTCTTTTGTCATCTTTCGACCATTATCTCTTGCAGACTGTTCCACGCTCTACGAACAAGTTTATTGACACCATGGCTTCTCTTGCTTCGCATATCCCATCTTCATCATCGTCATCTCAACTTTTTGTCACGGTGCATCGTGTACCCTTGCCTTCATACATCTCCCCTCACATCGACCATATCAACACTATCAATTCTAGTCCACAAGATGACTGGTATAAGCCACTAGTGGACTACTTGTCTCTTTCTGTCACTCCTCCCAACTTCTCTAGCAATGCGCGGTGAGCTTTCATCAAACGCACAGCTCGCTATACCATGCTAGGGGGTCTTCTTTATAAGCGAGGCTTCGACGGCCTCCTTCTTCGCTGTCTCACCTCCATTGAAGCTTCTTGAGCCATAAAACAAGTCCACGACGGGATTTGTGGCGGACACTTTAGTGGAAACTCGGTTGCCAAGCGCATCCTTCGTCTGGGTTATTATTGGCCCACCCTTCATCAAGACTGTAGCGACTATGTTCGGCGTTGCATCAAGTGTCAGCAACACTCTAACCTGCTTCATCTCCCCAGCCACACCTTACAAGTCGCTCAAGATTTATGGCCTTTTTCTCAGTGGGGCTTAGATCTCATCGGTGAGATTAACCCTCACTCGTCTCTTCGTCATCAGTCCATCATCACTGTCACTGAGTATTTCACCAAGTGGGTGGAAGCCATTCCTCTTGTCTCCACAAAAGCCAACAAAATTGTCGACTTCATCAGCAGCCACATCATCTGTCGTTTCGGTGTCCCTCACAAAATCATCACCGACAACGGCAAGTCCTTCAAAAACAAGACTGTCCAAAAACTATGCGACTCATTTGGCATCAAACTCAGCTTTTCTTCGCCTTACTACCCACAAGCAAATGGGCAGGCTGAGGCTTCCAACAAAATTCTGACTAAAATTCTCATGAAGGTGGTCAACGACACAGGAAGGGATTGGCACATTCATATTCCCTTCACTTTGTGGGCCTACCGCACTAGCATCTGGACCTCTACGGGTGCTACTCCTTTCTCCCTCGTGTATGGAACAAAGGCTGTCTTACCTCTCGAAGCACAGATCCCGTCTCTCTGCATCTCCCTGCATGACATTCTTTCCAACGATGACTTTCGTCAAGATCGCTTAGCTCAACTTGAGTTACTCGACGAGTGCCGTCTTGCTGCCCTCAATCATCTCCATGTCTACCAAAGTCGCATAAAGCGAGCCCATGACAAAAATCTGCGAGAATGAGATTTCAACATCAGAGACCTCGTCCTCAAAGAGAATCAGCACGTGACCAATATGGAGCGAAGTAAACGAGGCAAATTCACCCCCAATTGGCTTGGACCTTTTATCATCACGCACAAGTATGGGTCAGGGACTTATCGTCTATCCTCCCTCGACGGACGGCCAGAACCTGAGCCTCTTAATGCGTTGCATCTTCGACCATTCTTCTATTACTCGAGTACTCATCTACTTGACACGTAACTTGAGCTCATCCCTTGAGCAATCCTCGTCCTCTTAATCCTCATTCCTTTCAACCCTATTCCCCTTTAACAAGTCCTCTACAACCCTTTTATGATGCATGGATGCTTTGTCCTAGTAAAAGGGCGTCCTTGAACTTCTACAGTCTTGTCCATGACTCAAAAAAAAATAAAATCAAGATGTCAAAACATAATCCAAGGTCATAAAATCAAATCAAAAAGACAGACTGCTCCCTCGAAGGATAGCTATACTATCATTATTGTAGCTAGTAGACTGATCCCTTGAAGGACAGCTATTTAAACATTATATAAAGCAAAAATATAGACCACTCCCTCGAAGGATGGCTATGACTAAATCTTGCTACAAATAGCAACCTTTCTTAGAACCTTCCCGCATTGATCAGCTTCGCACCATGACCATAAATCAAATGACATCTCTATGTAGACTTCCCGCATCAATCAGTCTGCACCAAAAAAAAAAGAAAAAAAAAAAAAAATGAATCATGGACTTGGCTTGTAGTTGTCTCAGGGTCTCCTATAAAAAGGGGCAAGGTTATTCCTGCTCTTAAACTGGGTTACCCTATCCTCCTCCTATCACCTGCTCAGGGGACTTCGAGCTCACTTTAATGTCAAAGTGATTCGATTACCACTCTAACACAACACTGGTCAACGACGTAATGCATGAACGGGGCTTTTGTTTTAATAACCCCTATCTATGCTCCCTTTCTGGTCCTTGTCAATGAAAGAGCGATTCGCCTTTCACCTTTGCTCTACACTTTGGTCACATTTAACCACATCGATTGTCGACTCAACTCAAACCAAGCTATTTTTCATCCTCATGGCATCATACATCATCCTCGTCCATTTCACATAGTTTCTATGGACACCAATACACATGGAAACTATCGACCAGACCCAATTTATGTTAAGCATAAACCAATACTTGCTGAAGCATAAATAGACCTCCATTCATTTTTAGCATACATCCATCAAGACCATGGAAACTTGCTAGGGATGAAAGACCCTCGACCAATTCTACAGAATACACCATCTATAGCATCATCTTATCCTCATCTTACCATCATCATTTCGACACTTGACCACACCCAATCATCGACCAATCTTCTCAATTTGTCTGAACTACATTGGTCTGAGGCCCTATGACCAGGGCTATGTAGGCAGCACTCATATAACACATCCTCTGAGGTTAGCTCGAACACCCCCGTTTGTTCGTCTCTTTGATGGACAAACCTTCTCTTCTGTGACCTTGACCTTGACCACGACCAACTCCACCAACTTTGACCAAGACCAATCATTTTCTTTGACCAAGACCAATCATTTTCTTTGACCAAGACCAATCATTTACTTGGACCAAGACCAATCATTTTCTTTGACCAAGACTAATCATTTTCTTTGACCAAGACCAATCATTTTCTTTGACCATTCCTCCCTTTTAGGGAGAACTACATTGGCCTGAGGCCCTTCACACAAGGGCTATGTAGGCAGCACTCAGATCACATGACGTTTTCTGAGGTTAGCTCGGCCACATCCTTTCGTCCATCTATCCCCTTGACCAATGACCATTGGAGATCATGTGTATCTCCTTCGACCTTCGACTACTTCCAAGCCAATGTTGCCTTGGTTGTTTTTGCGTGTGTGCTACCTCACGATTGGTTAGCAGAATTGTCTGCAGACTATTTTTGACCCTTCGCAAGTGTAGGATCGCAAGCCAGTTGATCCCTACTACTTGTGGCATTTTCGTGTTTTTGGGAGCACTTCCTGAGCCTGGGATACCTGGAACACGATGACCATTTGAAGCTTCAGCCTAGATTGAGTAACCCGATCAGCAGACGACTAAATGCTGGGGCCCGATTACTTCAACTTTGGCACTCCTTGACCCTCGACATGTGACAATTTGACCCGACCATCCCGTGAAGTGGCATACGCGCAATCACGACTATTGCAGCATTTTCACTCACACTCTTCTATCCATCTCTCTGTCAAATCGACACTCAATCTCCAGTTCCCTTCTCTCGACTATCGCTTTGAGGGGGGAACACCTCATCCTTCTCCTGGGGCAACCAACTCTTGTTTTTGTCTTGCAGTTCGTCAAGAACAACCAACAAGACAAAAAGGGGCAAATGTAGACACCACAAATGTGTCTGCACCTTGGTTCTCCCCCCTTGTCCACCTCAAACCCATGACCTAACCCTTGGCCTTAGTCCCCTCCACTCATTTGATTAAAATAACTTAAATATTTCAATTAAGTGGCCCCCTTTCCACCTCACCCTTACCACCTTGGATCATCCCTTGGATCCCTCCACCTTCCTCTTAGCCTTTATTATGCCAAATCTTCTCATTATCTTCCTCCCACGCCCATTTAAGCATCCTCATGACCGTTCTTCCCACAATCCCTCGCTTGGCGGCGTGTAAGAATGGGCAGAGGCTATTTTTAGTCTCTGTCCCAATTCTGCCACTGCCGACATCGGTGACCCTTCGGCCGACGTCGGCGATACTGCCGGCGTCGGCAGCCTTCAAGACCCCTTTCTGCATCCATTCCAGCCCCCGGCCCCTTGAGCTCGCAAACTGAATTCTCTTGGCATTTTGGCATTCATTTCTTCTCCCTCTGGACCTCGTGCAACAGCAGCAACAGGTGCAGGGATTCTTGAGCAGAGATTTCCTCTTGCAAAGTCTTCTGTGGTCTCAACAACAGCTCTCCCACTCTTCATTCAGCAAGCTAAAAAGGTAAGCATAGTCTGTTATTTCATTTCATTTCTTCTCTTTAGTGTTCAGTTGTTGGTATCTGCTGTCTCCCACTCCCTCTGTCCTACCCCCTGAGAGGCTAAAAAGCCTTCTCAGGTCATGTCCTCTGTCCATCTCCCTTTCACCTGTCATCCTTTCAGTGCAATCCCGGACAACTCCCTCATCCTTTCTACCCAACAAAGACCCTGTACAGGGCACCTAATCAGAACCAGACCATTCCCCAGTCCATTCAAAGTCGTCCCTGAACTCTATCTCGACCTTGTTCACAAACCAGACCTGTCCACAGTCCAAAAACCTGACCAGACCCGACTACAGGCCACTGCCCTGACCGACGCCGATTACTGCCCTGACCGATGTCGGCAGGATAACCGAAGTCGACAGACCAGGCAACCGACGCCGGCAACATTCCCGACCTCGGTGACTGTCATCAGCCCGACAACTCCTTTCAGGTAATCATTGATCTTTTCTTTCATTTCTAATTTGTTTATCACTCCTATATTCTGGCATTCTGTATTTTCTTAGTCTTTTATCTGTCTGTTATCAGTGGGTTGACCTCCCTTGAGGAAGTTTTCACACTTCCGAGAACAAGCTTTCGCTTGGCAACCCGCTGCCTATCCATCTAACATTTTCTTGTCCAAGTTTCTTTTTTTTTGCAAGTGTCATTCCTCCACAGCCAAAGAGGGGTGCCCACAAATGTCTGGATTACGGTGCGCAATCTTTATCCAGGTACTTCTAACCTTGTCCATTTCTTTAGTTTCTTTGTTCATCTTTTGAATGTAGAAAGCGAATTAGCGATAGAAATAGCATTCCCTGATGTTTGCTCTATGCTTTTCCTTTGAATTTCCTCATTCAAGATAACAGTAACAACATCCTCAACTTTTAAAATATTCGAAGCAGATGCAGTATTAGAAACTGCCATTACCAAGCCATGCCAACTTTCAGGCAAAGAACATAATATTAAAAGAGCTTTTATTTCATCATCAAATACAATATTGACTGAACTTAATTGATTAACAATTCCATGGAAATCATTCAGGTGATTAGATATAGATCCACCTTCTTGCATATGCAAATGAAATAACTGCTTCATAAGATATACCTTATTAGAAGCTGAGGGTTTTTCATACAAATTTGCTAACGTAGTCATTAACTCTACCGTTGTTTTTGCCTATGATAAATTAGATATCACAGTGGATGCAAGAATCAGTCTTATAGACCCCAGAGCCTTTTTGTCAAGAACTTCCCATTCTTCATCCTCCATGTCCTTGGGCTTCTTTGCAATCCCACCTAACGGTAAGTAAAGATCTTTCTGATACAGATAGTCCTCTATCTGCATTCTCCAATGTTGATAGTTCTTGCCATTAAACTTCTCCATTCTCAATTTACTTTCTTATGCCATTGCTTCTCCCACTCAAACAGAAATCCCTGCAGAAACCCCTGTGAGCAACCTGTAATCAATACACACTACACAGATCTGAACCACCTGTTAGTGAACCTGAGCTCTGATACCACTTGTTGGGGATCAACCAACAATGATTACACTTGTGAAAGCAATAAACGCAGAAATAAATTAGATAGATAAGTAACTAGAATGATAAATAGCACAGAACAAGAGATACAAGAAACCACCCTGAAAACTTGTATTAAAACTCTTTACAAAAGGAATACAATTGAAGAAACTTCTTTCTTCCACACCTCTCTCAAATGCACAAGATCTCTCACTAGATCTCTATTCCTCAAGAGCTCTCTCTCTCTCAAGTACAATCAATTCCAACAACCTGGATTGATACAATTCTGTACTGTCCTTCAAACATTCACAATGTTCTACTCATACAATTCCACACACTAAGCTAAGAAGATCTTTCCTACATATAGAATTAGGAAACTTGAGCATGCACTTACAACCAATAGTTAAGCCACTTGAACAAGGGCTCTAAAAATAATATTGCTAATAATAGAGACGCAAGCTTAAGACTACAACTCAAACTCATCATGCAAACACTCGCTTCTGTCCTCGAAAATAGCATTCTGGACACACAGGCAATCGACGTCGGTTCCTGTTGCTTGCCTGTGACCGTTGCCGGCCAACCCACTGCCGACGTCGGTGCCTATGCAACTGCACCTGACCGACATCGGTCGCTCCTGACCGACGCCGGTGTCTGTGTAGACCCGAACCTGTTAAAGTATGCTCCTTGGTGAAGCTTTTAGCTCCACACCCTAACATCAGACTCAATACGTCACTAAGTAAAATGAAACTAAATCAATGTGTAGATGGATGTTGGTTGATTGTAGCATAAACTAATCAATAAAAATAAAAATATTGGTGTGATAGCCTTCATCTATCCATGCCAATACATCAATTTTTGGCAATAATCTATAATCATCAACCGTCCTAAACAACAATGCAAGTAATGTCATAAATTCAATCATATTAGGAGTGTGAAACATTAAAAAATGTTGGCATAAAACTCAGCAACAAAATCATAAGCATACAAAAAAAAAAGTTTAATATGAACTAAAAGAGATGAAACACACATTAATATTTACGGACATAAAAACAAAACATGTTTTCCTAACATTCTATCTACCCTTCCCATGCATGCACTCATTTTGGTTCATTGACAAAGATCTTTTCATTGAGTTGCATTTGTAGTTTTCTATTGCATGCTAATATTTAAGCATATATCCAAATCTCCCTAATGATGCATCCATCTTCCTAATGGGAAGAAGTTGTATTCTGATCAAACTCACCATAACCAAAAGATTAGTTTGACTCAGTTAAGATATTAAATCAACATGATAATCATAAGAAAACTAAAAATCAAATATATATGACATTAATAGTTCAAATTTTATAAATTAAGAAAAAAATTCCATTTTAATATTTATTATTAATTCAATTATGAAAGCAAATCACAACAATCACTATACGTAAGTCAATTCCATTTGACATTAATAAAATAATCAAGTCAATCTATTTGACCTTCAATCATAATCCAAATGCATAGAAAAAGCTCCATTTTTTTATGTTGAGGAAAATAAGATGTAACAGTGGAAATATAAAAATCAAAAGTTTGATTCTTGGCTCAAGTGGAATTTAACTTAACAAGAGGTCTACTCCAAATATCTTTAGAAGAAAAACACAATGAAAAGGGTGGTGGTTAACTTAACTTCCTTTCCTTTTAAAAATTACATTAGACTAGCATCGTGGATCTTAAAAACTGTATTATTATCTCATTAGACCTATAAAATTTTTCTTTTAAAAAATTTCCCCTATGAAAATTTTCCCTAAATTTTCAAACCACAAACATTTGTTTTAGGTCAAGTTTTTGAGTTCCATATTTTTTTCCATTGAAATAAGATGGTCGCATGGTCCTATGGGTCAAATATAATATTATAACCTACCTTGACCAAATACTTCTATGAACCTTTATGACTTCAACGAATGTCATCCTCTTCATTCCTCCACAAAATTGAAAATCTTAAGATAGGTTTATTCAATCTCTTATGGGCCTATTATTAAATTTAATTCGGGTTCATAAAAAAAATATACCTTCTAGCATCCCACCTTGCTTCCAAGTTATCAACCAATAATATTTGACTTTATTCACCATGTATTATCTAGCTTTTATTTGGATATATTTCGAATTATCAACACAATAATCTCTGACTTTATTTTCCACGTTATATCTATCTTCTATTTGGATATTTTTTGAATTCCCGCTACTAGTGTGGGGGTGTTCCTTAATCCATGCATCCCACAAAAGATTTGTTTGTGAGCCATTTTTCACCGTTCGAAAAAGCTTATCTATAATTAAAAAACCCAGCCTCTCGTATTCTTTTATAGATAATAGATCTTCTAAGGAGATATTTAGTCATGAATTTCTATTTTGCTTTTATATTATCCTGAGAATTTCTTCTCAATAACATAATTTTCACCGTTCAAAAAAGCTTATCTATAATTAAAAAACCCAGCCTCTCGTATTCTTTTATAGATAATAGATCTTCTGAGGAGATATTTAGTCATGAATTTCTATTTTGCTTTTATATTATCCTGAGAATTTCTTCTCAGTAACATATTCTATTGTTTACAGATGAAGTTATAAACATTGTCCTAAGAAAGGACTTGGAACTTGGGTTTTTGGTTTGATCCTTACTAAAACAAAATTATATTATTTAAATAATTTAAGAGATAATTCTTATAGAGGAAAGTAATAAAGAGAACCAATACATCCAATTTTTCTAAATAATTTGTTTAAGGTAACCCTCTTAGATGAGGATAATCATTTTCATTTCCAATTAGAAAGGTTAATGTGTATCATTTCAATGATTGTATTATAGGTTTGATTGTTACCCTTTCCTTTGATCAATAGGAATGCCACGGTAAGTGAGCCTTTTCAAAATCCATATATCTACATAGAAAATTTAATTAATTTTGGATCTATCTTGAATCCTTACCATAATTTATTAACAGACTGTGAATCTCTTGGACCTCTTGGGCAATGGGTGAGGTAAAAATAAAGGTATAATCTACCATGTCCCCTTTCTAAAATAATTAATTAATGGTCAATATTAACCCATTTTATTCTTTTGTGGGTTAATTGGGCAAGCATAGGAAGAATAACTATTTAATATTTAATATTGTTCAATTAATATCTCTTTCAAGAGGAAAATTAAATATTTTGAGGCTCAAAAATAGGAATTGGGTTTTGTGTCATGAGAGGTGTCCATTTGTATGAAGATTTCAAAAATATTGGTAAATCACAAGTGGTGGGGGAATTTATGACAATTTATGACAGATTATGACAACTGTCATACCCAAAATAGCAAGAAATCCAAGGAAAACATGGGAATATTGGGTGCCCATCTCTCTGATGAAATATTGATACAAAATATGTAATTTTGGTCATTTGGGGGCATTATTGATTTGACATTTTCTCTCAAACTTATAGATTTGCAGATTGTGGCTTCAATGGATGAAACCCCATTGAATCAATAAGGCTTGTGGATGAAAGCCAATGAGTCTCAGGTGGTAATAGGATGAAATCCCTTTGATCATAAGGAGCATCTTCATCCATAGGTTGCACAAAGCTTCAAAGATTCAATAGTTTTTAGCAGTTCCATTGTTTGTGTGTGCAGGGCTTCATGTGTCACAATAGTGGCTCTAGGAGTGTTCAAATTTGATTATGTTGTTATGTTACTTTTATTTAAGTTTTGTAGCTATACATTTTCATTTCATAGTGCCATAGATCAGCTCTAGGAGTTTTGGGTTGTGTTGTGCTGTTTTTTTGGCTTGTGGGTCTGAATACACAATGTGTATTTTAGCTTGTAATGAAGATTTGGTGGTGTAGTTTGATGTTGTGTTTGTTAGGTTTTTTCTGAAAATATTTTAACTATATTTCATGTATTTTATTTTTTATAATCAAACAATATCATTTTATCCTATTTTTGGTACGTTTGGGTGATTGTTGGTGTTGGCAGTTTTTGTGGGTTTTGCCTAGATTTTGGCTATTTGAAGTTGTAATGTTGTTTTTGTTGTAGATAAATGGAAAAAACCTAATAAAATGTAATTTCCATTTGAAAATCAATTAAACTAATTTTTTGGAAGTTTCAGCATATTGGGTGTTAATTCATTTCAAGACTAGCTAGCTAGTTTCATCAATTTCGGTGTAGTTTTGGTGGATTTGTCAAAGTTACATTTTCAGATCTGATATTTCATATTAATTTTGAGTGTGATCATTTGTTATCATAGAATGATATTTCCATCTTTTAAAATTTTCATATGATTCATGATACTGAGTGACAGAGAAATTAGATATTTGAGGAGAGAACAAAAGAAATTGTAATTGGAGGAAACAATGGTAGATAAAAGAAATGTAGAAGAAGATGATGCTTCAAGGAAATTTAATCAAATGATTGAGGCACAAACCAAACTTTCTAAAATGTTTGGTCAGATGATACAATGGATTCAAAACAACAACAACAACAACAATGGAAATAATGGTGTTAGTACTTCAAGTGCAAAAAACAGTAACAATGGAAGAGGGAAGGAGATTGAGACTCAAAATTCAAACACCTAAAGAGGAACCTGGATAAGTTGAGTCTAAAAATACTAGTTTTTTCAATGTAAAAACCCTTAACAAATGGCATGGAGAATAAAATTGCTTGATAGATGAGATCAAGAATGATATGTCTTGGGGGAAATATGTGGAGTTCTTGAGAAGAGGTGAATCTCAAAAGAAGGGAAAAGTTAAAAATAAAGAACTAAAACACAAGTTGGTAAAGTTAACCACAGCCTTCTTTGGTAGAAGTGAAAATATTTCAACTAGAGCTTCACTGTACAAGATAGAGACATACTTTGTGCTCAACTGCATGACAAAGAAGGATGAAATTCAGTTTGCCACCTTGCATTTGGAAGGAGAAGCCTATGAATGGTGGTACCATGGTTGCACTACTCTAGGACATGATCAGGTATAGACCTTTGTTGAATTCAAATAGAGGATTCTTGACAAGTATGAATTGAAAGAGGAAGAAGAATATTTTATCCAATTATCTATAAACAAGCAAAGGAGCTTAGTAAGTGAATACAAAGTAGATTTTCAAAATATTATAGTGATGGTGCTTGAAATATCAGAAAAAATAAGAGTTCATTTATTTATTACAAGACACACTAAACCTCACTTTGCAAGAAGCTATCAAGAGGGCTCTATCCCTTGAGCCATTAGTTCCAAACACTATTTTCTCACACTTCTCGAAACCAAACACATAGCATCATAAGGGAGGATTCCATAAGAAACCATTTCACGCACTTGCACCTATATAAGAGAATACAACTCCTAATGTCATGAAGAAGATGGATGAAGAAACAAGGAATGAGCTTAGGAGGAAACAACTTTGTTTCTCTTGGAGAAAGCCTTGGGTCCCTAGACATAGGTGTTTGGGAAAGGGACATGTCAATTACATAGAGGTTGTTTTAGACAAGGAATCAAACTTAGATGATAATGAGGAGCTTCATGATATAGAGGAGCCAAAACCTGAGGTTGAAGATGAAGAGACTACAAAAGGAGGATCATTAGCTACACTTTCTAGAGCACCTAGATATCATCCTTTCAAGGTTCAAGGAGTGCTAGCATGGTAGTAAATGACTATTTTGATGATAATGGGGAAACCCACAATTTTATTGATGAAGGTGTGGTCATGAAAAGGGGGTTGAAGACTAAATAATTCAAAGGGTTCAATGTCACTGTTGCAGATGGATTCACTATACCATGCACCAAAGTGGTCAAACAATTGAACATCATTATGGGAGACTTTAAGGTTTGTGATGATTTTTATGTTATTGGTATTGGTGAAACTAATGTTGTCTTGGGTGTTCAATGGTTTCATTCTATTAGAGGATACTATTAGAACTATCAAACTATGGATTTCAAATTTTAGTTTGAAGGCAAGGAGATTACACTAAAAAGGATTTTGAATGGAGCTCCAAGAGTGGTGACAACAAAGAAGATGGAGATGAATTTGAGAAGAGGTCAAATTGCATGGGTATCCACTTGCTTAATCTGACCTTCAATCTCTCCAAATGGAAAAATTAAATTTCATTTTGAAATTCAAGAAATTTAGATAAACATAACATTGTTTTTAGCGACATACCCTCATGATTACCTCCAAATAGGGGATTTCATCATGTTATAGAGTTAGCGAAGGATGCCAAACCTATTATAACTACTCCATATAGACATCCAAGGAGTTACAAAGAAGAGATAGAGAAAACTATCAAAGAGCTCTTGGACATGGGATTCATTAGACCAAGTTTTAGCCCCTTTGCATCATCTGTAGTTCTTGTGAAGAAGAAGGATGGCACTCTAAGTATGTACATCAACTATAGATATTTTAATAATAAAACCATTAAGATTAGATATCCCATACCAAGGATAGATGAACTTATTGATGAATTGCATGGAGCTATTTACTTCTATAAGATTGATTTGAGGTCAGGATACCACCAGATTCAGATGAGAGACAAAGATTTGGAGAAGACAGATTTTCAGTGCCACTATGGGCATTTTGATTTCTTGGTCATGCCCTTTGGCCTCACTAATGCACTAGACACTTTCCAATCATGCATGAAAAAGGTATTTATCAAGCAACTTAGGAAGTTTGTCTTGGTTTTCTTTGATGATATATTGATCTATAGTAAAAAATAGAAGGAACACTTGGAACATTTAGATATAGTTTTGGGTATTCTAGAACAATAATATTCCTATGCTAACTTTTCAAAATGTGAGTTTGGATTAACTAAAATTATTTACTTGGGATATGTCATAATTTCTAAAGGTGTTCAAGTAGAGCAGCAGAAGATTCAAGCAATACTAGATTGACTTCCACCTACCAATCTTACATAGTTGAAAGGTTTCCTTGGGGTATATTGCTATTATAGGAGGTTTGTGAAAGGGTTTTCTCAGATTACTATCCTATTGAATGATTTGACTAATAAATTAGCCTTTTCATGGTCTTAAGAAGCTTAGAAAACTTTTGACAAGTTTAAGTAGGTAATGAGTTCATGCCCTATGCTTGTTATTCCTGATTTTTCATTGCCCTTTGTAGTTGAATGTGATGTTTTAGGTGAAGGTGTTGGGTCTATCCTAATTTAAAGAGGAAATCCAATTGATTTTGAGATTAGGAAGCTTAACAAAGTAGAGAAGACATATCATATTTATGACAAGGAAATGTTGGCAATTATACATGCACTAGAGAAGTTAAGACAATATCTTGTGTGTGGAAAGTTTGTTGTGAAAAATGATCATAATAGTTTGAAGTATTTCCTTGATCAAAAATATTTTAATGATCACCAAAAAAGTTGGGTAAGCAAGCTGAAAGCATATGATTTTGAAATAGAATATATTAAGGGTAAAAGAAATGTGGTAGCAAATTTACTTTCTAGGAAGCCAACTCTATGTTCATTATCTTCTATTTCTGCTGAGTGGAAAGATACCATCATTGTTAAATATGTCAAAAATACTTTTGCATATAATGTGTTGGATGATTTAGTATAAGATGATAGATATACAGTGATTAATGGGCTGATTTATTAAAAGAACTAAATTTTCCTTGTTCCTGAATCAAAAATCAAGGAAAAAATTTTAAGAGCTTTCCATGACACTCCCTTGGCTGGCCATCAAGGTTACTTCAAAACATACAGGTAGATATGTGATATATTTTCTTGGAAAGGGATGAAAGAGGATGTCCATAAGCATATCAAAGAGTGTATGACTTGCCAAAGGAATAAATGTGAGCAGATTTTTCCTTCAGGTCTCCTACAACTGCTTCCAATTCTTGAACAAAAATGGGAGAGAATTTCAATGGACTTTATCACAAGAATTCCCAAAGTACAAGGTAAGGATTGTATATATGTGGTGGAAAATAGATTAACAAATTATGCTCATTTCTTTCCCATCACTTCAAAATTTAAGGCTTCTCAGCTAGCAGAGTTGTTTTTCAAAGAGTTATTTAAGCTGCATGGTTTGCCAAAGAGCACTTTTAGTGACAGAGATAGTAGGTTCTTTAGTTATTTTTGGAAGGAAATATTTCAATTGATAGGAATAGAGCTCACCCCAAACACAAGTTACCATCCAAAAATGGATGGATAAACAAAAATTGTTAACAAGTGGATAGAGGGGTATTTGAGGAGTTATGTTTTAGATCAGCAAACTACTTGGGTCAAATGGTTGCACCTGGGAGAGTATTGTTACAATACATCACATCATATGTCAATTGGTATGCCTCCATTTTTATCTCTTATGGTTATCATGCACTTTCTTTTATTGATTTGATATTTTTAGAAAGTAGAGTACCTGCAACTAGTGATCTTATCAATCATAGTCAAGAGTTCATGAGGTCACTAAAAGATAACTTGAGGCAAGAATAGAACCAACAAAAGATATATGCAGATAGGAAGAGAATAGAAAGATATTTTGAGGTGGGAGAATTGGTATTTCTTAGATTATAGCCATATAAACAGAGCTTTTTGAAGAAGAGTGGGGATGAAAAGCTTAAGCCTAAGTTCTTTGGGCCTTATAAGATCAAAAAAATTGGTGAGGTAGCTTATGAGTTGGAGCATCCTCCAAATAGTAGGATACATAATGTATTTCATGTTTCTTGTTTGAAGAAGATTCTTGGACAACAGATTGTGCCTTCATTTGATTTACCACCTTTGGATGATGAAGGGAAATTGATTCTGATTCCTGAAAAGATTTTGGAAACAAGGGATAAAAGATTAAGAAACAAGAGCACTTCAGAATATTTGATCAAATGGAAGAATTTGCCAGTGGAAGATGCAACATGGGAAGGACCAAAAAATTATTGACCATCTAGACTAGCATTGATTCAGGACAAGAAATTTTTAGGAGGGAGGACTTGTCATGTCCCCTTTCTAAAATAATTAATTAATGGTCAATATTAACCCATTTTATTCTTCCATGGGTTAATTGAGCAAGCATAGGAAGAATAAATATTTAATATTTAATATTATCCAACTAATATCTATTTCAAGAGGATAATTAAATATTAAATTAAATATTTTGAGGCACAAAAAGGGGCATTGGGTTTTGTGTCATGAGAGGTGTCCATTTGCATGAAGATTTCAAAAATATTGGTAAATCACTAATGGTGGGGGAATTTATGACAATTTATGATAGATTATGATAACTGTCATACCCCAAAATAGGAAGGAATCCAAGGAAAATATGGGAATATTGGGTGCCCATCTCTCCCATAAAATATTGATACAAAGTATGTAATTTTGGTCATTTGGGGGCATTGTTGATTTGATATTTTCTCTCAAGCTTGCAAATTTGCAGATTGTGGCTTCAATAGAAAAAACCCCATTGAAGTAATAAGGCTTGTGGAGGAAAGAGTCTCAAGTGGCCAGAGGATGAAATACCTTTGATCACAAGGAGTAGCTTCATCCAAAGGTTGCATAGAGCTTCAAGGATTCAATAGTTTTCAGTAGTTCCATTGTTTGTGTGTGTAGGGCTTCATGTGTCACAACAGTGGCTCCAAGAGTGTTCGAATGTGATGTTTTTATGTTAGTTTTATTTTAGTGTTTTATCTACATATTTTAATTTCATATTCCTAGAGATCATCTCTAGGAGTTATGGGTTGTGTTGTGTTGTTTTTTTGGCTTGTGGGTCTGAATACACAGTGTGTATTTCAGCTTGTAGTGAAGATTTGGTGGTGTAGTTTGATTATGTGTGATGTAGGTGTTTTCTGGAGCTATTTTAATTATATTAGACTATATTTCATATATTTTATTTTTGATAATCAAACAATATCAGTTTATGGTGTTTTTGGTACATTTGGGTGATTGTTGGTGTCGACAGTTTTTGTGGGTTTTGCCCAAATTTTGGCTATTTGAAGTTGTAATGTTGATGCTATTGTAGATAAATGACACAAAATTGATAAAATGTCATTTCCATTTAAAAACTAGTTAAAATCATTTTGGATAAGTTTGAGCATATTGGGTGTTAATTCATTGCAAGACTAGCTAGCTAATTTCATCAATTTCGGTGTAGTTTTGGTGGATTTGTCAAAGTTG
Organism: Torreya grandis; assembly: GCA_037957365.1. Lineage (NCBI taxonomy): Eukaryota > Viridiplantae > Streptophyta > Pinopsida > Cupressales > Taxaceae > Torreya > Torreya grandis. The sequence continues at coordinate 332,611 of JARHVA010000235.1, read as the reverse complement.
CATTTTCAGATCTGATATTTCATATTAGTTTTGAGTTGGCTCATTACATAATCAAAATATTTGAGATAAATGTGGATAACCATTTTTAAATCTCATAATCCTCTTATTTTTATTTATTCTTGAGATGATAAACTACCTTCCCAAGGCTTCTACCTTGATGATGTAGAGATGCAGAGAGATAGAGGATCTCCTTTTAAAAAGCCAAAGAATAATTTTTGTTCAGCCATTAATAGATAATGAACTTTGTGTTGTTCTAACAGCTATTGATCTAGTCTCTCAAATCCTTATGAAAGCTAAAGTGTTTCAAAACTTTATCCAAAAAATCCTAACTGCCTTTGTTGTAAGCTTTGATGGAGTCCAACTTGATTAACATTTAGTTTCTCTTGCTTGAGGATAACAAGTGAAAAATATTGAGCTATAAGTATAACTTTAAATATTTTTCTTCCTTTGACAAAACCTACTTATTCCTTAGAGATGAGATCTAGAAGGAACTTACTCAATATTTTTCCAATGACCCTTGAGATGACTTTGTAAACTATATCACATAAAGAATTTGGACATATGTCCTTAGGCTTCTCATAACTAATTTTTTGGAGATGAGAAAAATGAAGGTAAAGGTCATAGATCTAAGAATTAATTTAGAATCTCTAGGCTCTTGCACTAACTCTTATTGGTATTTTCCTAACAAGTCCAAAAAGTGCTAGAAAATGAAGTCTAAAAATATATTTGGACCTAGGTATCGATCGCCAACCATACTAAAGTGCGCCTTTTAAACTTCAACCAAAGAAATGATTTTTGGATTGTAATCCAGATAAATATTTTTCTCCTTCAATATGTCCATTTATTCCTACTCAAACACTCCTTCCCAGTAGTCTGCGAGGCATTGTCTTATCTCTTAGGGTGGTTCAAGATTGTGGCCATCACTGGTATCTAGCTTACCAATGAGGTTTTTATATATTCTCATTTTGCATGATTGGTGGAAACATTTTATACTTTTTCCCCTTCTTTGAGCCATCTCATTCTAGGATTATGTTTCTAGAAGAATCTCTCTTGGTATGCTCCCTCAAGGTTATTGGAAATTAATTTCTCAACTATAAGAATAAAATTTGATATATTTCTAGATAGAATTTATTTCTAGATTTTGTTAATGTGATCCTCTTGAACTTCCATTTCGTTGAACATGTTTTTGAAGGAATTCCTATTCCAAGCTCTCAACTGAGCTTTGAGGGACTTCAATTTCTAAGAGAATAAAAATATCTCCATTATATCTATGATCATGGGTTTTCCAAAACTCCATGTTAGTTTATCAAGCTTTGGGTGCTCCAACCACATTTTATCAAATCTAAAAGGGAATCTTATTGAGTGGTTATCTTCTTCAATCCAAAAAATGATGGGTTAGTGATTTGATTCTACTTCCATCATGACCTCCGCTCTAAACATGATATCTTAGTCCACCCAATTATTAGAGGCTAATAATTTATCTAATCCTTAAGAGATTAAATATGCCTTTCCTATGGTTATTTGAAGTGAACCAACCTTTATGTAGTCAGAAATCCTAGAGATCAGAGTTTTCAATGAATGCACCAAAAGTGGCACAACCAAGTTATGAGGAAATTCCCCACTTTTCCATTGAATCCAACCTCATATTTAAGTCTCCACCAACAATCCAACAATTGTATAACTTTTCCTCTATATTTTAGGATATTTGATTCTAGTGATCCTCCTTTTGCAGATACTTTTGAGAGTTGTACACATTAAGCATGGAGAAACTCAAGTTCTTATTTTGACTTACCACTTTGCAAACCATCCAATATGCAGTAGCATGAGAATCCTTAATCAAGATTTCTTTAGGATTCTTAATCACTTTTAGACATCATGCAATCCTATCCACACCAATACCAATCATATCCATCTTTAGGATCATGTAGATATTTATACTACATGATACTTCAATTTATCAAATTTATTTAGCTAGAAAATCAATGTATATGGTCTATGTTTTTCCACCATTATTCGCGATATGGAGGAGGCATTAAGGACCCTAATGTTCTATGAGATAGCATTCATTAAGCAAGTTTCATCTTCTTGGTGCTTCCCAAAATTTCATCTAGAACTATTTGACTCATTGTCATTATTTCTACCATAGTTTCATTTTGACATTTGTCAGACACTGGATGTACAGAAAATATTGTGACCATACTTAAATTTTTGATTTTTTGTTTTTAAATTGTCAAATGATCAAGTTAAAATTTTCTATTAAAACATAAATAATTAAGAATTGACATATAATAATATATTAATTACTATAAGATAAAAGTAAAACAATTTATACATAATATTAAATATAAGACAATATTTATTATTATTAAATAAAAGTTTGAACAATAAATATAAAATACTATCATAATTATTATTATAATATTGGTAAAAGTCATATTAATTTATCCATTTTCAAATTTGAAACTCTTTATTTTTTAGGTCAAAGTCATATACATTTCGTGCATATATGCTCATTCAAAAGTTTTAAAATTGACCAAATCTATCTATTTTGTCTCCTCAACCAAAAAAAGACAAGTCAAGATTAGGCTTCGTGGTACGCAAGTGCCAATACATCAACTTGTAAGTTTTGTACATATATTATCTTATATTTAAATGTTGTTATTATAATATAAAATATTATAATAACAACATTTAAATATAAGATAATATATGTACAAGTACATATATTATCTTATATTTAAATGTTGTTATTATAATATAAAATATTATAATAACAACATTTAAATATAAGATAATATATGTACAAAACTTACAAGTTGATGTATTGGCACTTGCGTACCACGAAGCCTAATCTTGACTTGTCTTTTTTTGGTTGAGGAGACAAAATAGATAGATTTGGTCAATTTTAAAACTTTTGAATGAGCATATATGCACGAAATGTATATGACTTTGACCTAAAAAATAAAGAGTTTCAAATTTGAAAATGGATAAATTAATATGACTTTTACCAAATTTTTGTGATTATATTTAAATCTTTGATTTTTACTTTTAATTGTCCAATAATTAAATTGAAGTTAATATTAATAATTACAAATTGATATATCATAATATAATTAATTATTATTAAATAAAAATTAAAATAATTTATATAATATTAAATATTAATTAATATATATTATAATAAAATAAAAGTTAAACAATTATATATTGTTCAAAACTTACACTTACATATTGGCAGTGGCGTACCATGAAGCATAATCTTGACTTGTCTTTTCTTGTGGTGGAGACAAAAGAGAGAGACTTGGTCAGAAGAAAATCGTTCTATTGATAATTGCAAAAATCAATTTTAAAACTTTTGAGTGAGCATATGCATGAAAAGTATAAGACTTTGACCTAATAGATGAAGAAGTTTGAAGTTTGAAAATGGATAAATTAGCATGGCTTACAGGTGAAGAAATATAATTCTCGTCACTAATGAGATCACAATTAAATTTTCTAGATATTAGATGCGATATATAACAAACAAACGTTACAATCGAATCTGTTGTGAAAGATGAAATTCTTTTTTCCAATGGAAATCTGACATTAAATTTTAGTGGTCAACTACTTTTGACAGATAGAAATTGCCAGCAAGACACAATGGATCAAACATAAAATTTAATTAACAGTTGAATTATTAGACATACAATTTAATTAATCTTTAGTTAAGTTCCCTATATAGCGGAGTTTTACAGGAATCTGCAGACATTCTTGCCCTGTTTCCACTTTGATCTCAGTTTTACTCTAAGAAGTTGTGCTTTGTTTGCGAGTACATCTACTAATCATCGGCAGAGTATTGAACATAAAGAATCTTATTCAATTGTAGCGAAGGAGACTTCTGCAAGTGGGAAGATGCAGGGAAGTATGGCCATGAGGCACTCACCCAACAGAGGCAGCATTAAAAAGCAGATATTTGTGTCTATTGCTCAATCAGTGGGTGAATTATTGAAGGTTCCGACAAAGGGAATGTAGTTTGATGGATGAGATATGATATTTGTAAGCAGGAAGATGTAGGATATAGGATATGTGTTTCTATTGTATAATCAGTAGGTGAATCGTTGAAGATTTTGAAAGGAGTTGTAATTTGATTGATGAAGATGATAATATGTTACAATTATTTTTTAATTGAATGAAAATATAAATCTTAAAAAAATATTTAAATTTTAAAAAATGGATAAGATAATGTTTGTGCATCAAAATAGAAGACACATTGCAACTAAATTTTGGATTTGGCGGCCTAAAATTTGAATTTTGTAAATATGAAATGGAAGCAAAGTTGTCTTCAAGACTGGAATTTGACAGTCACTTATGGCTGTCAAATGTTTTTTTTTTTTTAAAAGTGCCTTTCATTTTAATAAGTTAATAAATTTATAGATTGTCAAAAACTTGTAGATTTCTATATGCAAAAAAATTGTAATAATCAAATAAAAAATTATATATTAGCATAACTTTGTTTTGGTCAGTATTCTATTGCAATGTTTTTTATTAGATAAGCAGGAAAAAAGGGTCTTGAACCTTTTACAAAGTTGTCCCACGGGCACAAAAAGCTTCTAACGAGGTAAAAACAACACACTAACAACACATACACAACACTAACAGAAAACAAGAACTAAAAAACCAGACAACACACACAAACCCAGTAAAATAACTATGGACTATCAATAGTCCCATATTTGGCAAAGAACTCAACAATTTCCTTAAAATTACTAAGACTATTCACACCCACATCCCTTAATTTGTTGTCAAAATCCTTAACCGCAACAAACATAACATCCACATGATGAAGAGACTTGGCAGCGAATTCAACCATTATTCTCCATTTTTTATGCATGTTATCCATTTTGGCCTTGATTTCCGCAACTTCCTCTGTCGTCTTAACACACAATGAGCAGCGATCTTTCTTTACTTGGCCACGGGCCTCAACATCCTCCTCAATCTCATCCGAGTAGGGCTCGTTCATTTCAAGAAAATGGCTAGTTCCCTCAACCTCTTGCTTTGACTTAGAAGGGGTTCCGTCTTCACTAACCTCAAAAGTGTATTCAGAAAAATCAGTGTCATCAAAAATGACAATGCCTTGAGGGTTCAGGAATGGGATTCCAGCAATACAGTTGGACCTACGAACACCCACGCTACCCCCAGCCTCACTCTCAACTAGGTTATGACTCAAGTCCACATCTTTCCCCCACTCCTTAGTGCCCCTAATATCCTCCTTTGCAAATTTAGTGTTTTTGGATTGAACGTTGCCTTCTTCCTCAACAACTTCCGACCCCTTTTAACAGAGCCTTTTGCAATCCTCTGGCTGGATGTCCCAATTTTACCACAAGGTGACTTAAGGGAATAATCCTTGAAATTAGAGAGGAGGGGTCCTAATAAGGGTGCTATAGTTTTCAATTTTGGGTCACTCCAACAGAGTTTTGAGGGAGGCTTTGAGGGACCCGGTAGATTTTTTGCCCTTACCTTTAACAACATAGGAAGGGTGAGAAGGGGATCCTTCCAACAATATTCCATTGCAATGTTACATTCAATAACAAAATAGGTTATAATATCTTCAATAGATCATCTACTATCATAAAATGTAATGCCAATAAAAAAACTAAATTCTATTAAAAATTTGGTAATTTATTATCTAAAACCTAAAACCGGTTACAAACTGTCAAATTTCAGGCCCAATTATATTTAAGAGTAAGCGAAAGTTCTGTCGATCTGTTTCTGTGGTGTAACTCAAATGCTTTTGATAACCTATACTTACCAAACTCGAATCGAGATAGGTTATCCACTGGGCTCATTTATATCCCAAGAAGTCTGTAAGGAGTTCTTATCGAAGTGTTGTAAAAACGCAGATTTCCATCATTTATTTTGAATTTTTTTTGGGGTGACCTAAATTTAGGGGATAGAAAACTGTTTTCCTGTTTGATGTTCTCGTGTATGTTTACATTTATAATTCAATTAATCGGAATTTAAATCTTACAAATTAGACAAATTATATGTTTTATATTAAATAAGTTTTTTTTCCTTTAATAAATTACATTTAATTAAATTAATTTAAATTTAAATCTCACAAAATAAGTAAATAATATAAATTATTTTTTTCTTAATTAAAGATTACGGATGGTGATCCGCAATGTAATGTGGAAAATAAGAATACAATTATTCTAAAAGTTTTGAGATTGAGTAAATAACATATTGCATATTAAATAAGAGTGTCATGCGCCACGTCCCTATCGGAGTTTAGAATAGTTTTAAATTTATTTCAAGTATTAATCATAGAATGAATATTTTTATCAAGCATAGTTACTTAAGAATAATTATGACACTGTTTAATTGTCATAATAAATTATTCCATAGTGATAGTATTTGTTGTTAACACTATCTACTTTCATACTTGTAGAATGCAAGTGGACCATGGTTGTAAACAAATTGACAATGCCAAAATACGTGCTGAGTTTGGAGGATAGAATGCATGCTCATTTTTACAATGTCAATTCCCTATTAATAGTAATATACTTGGCACAACCAAACTACATGCGTGAATTGGAGAACAGAATGCAATGTCAATTTTACATTGTTAGGTTTCCTTAACCATGGTTGATAGGAAACGACTATCGACATTGCGCACCCAACATACATGTGATTTTCAGGTTAAATTTTTTAGCTTCTTTTCTAGAAAATTGAAAAATAAATTCTTTGTGATCTGGGTCTGTTACTTGGAATCTAGAAAAGCTTGTTTTGGGTGGCTCTTAATAGACTAGAAACTACTCGTAAATAATGTGATGGTCAAACTTGTCATTTATTATCATTTATGTAGTATACATGTGCAAAAGTTATTGGTAAATAACGTGATGGTCAAATTAAACATCTATTTTAGTTTGTGTAATATATGTGGGCAAAGTGCAAGTATTTAGCACATTTTATTCTATTGTTCATTTCTCAAATGGTTTATTTATGTGATTTATCTAATGAGCTCAATTTTTTGATCTCTCAATATATGTAAGTTAAAAAGGTGTAAAAGTCTACCAAACAAAAAATCAATTCTATGGAGCTAATTTAACCAAAATTAGTTAATGGAAAAGAGTAATGCATGTATATTTGCAAACAATTATAGACATAAATCTACAGTGAACTCACTTTAGACGCACCAAAAACCTCATATACAATAGAAAATTGTGCACAAATTTTACCACAAATAGTTATGAGAGACACTATGGAAAGATATGTTATAACTCTTATTTTTTTCTCTAAAATTTCAATCAAATATTTAATTATATCAATTTGAAAAAAATAATAATTAAAGATTTATCTAAAATAAACAGTAGCTACATGCACAACCTATACCACAAATGACAGTGAATTTAATTTGACTACAATCTAATTAAAAAATAACTACCAATACACAATATGTTTAATGTGTGTGTGTGTGTGTGTGTGTGTGTGAGAACATAATCATTAATGACATTTATGAATTTGAACAAGATGAAATTTAGTGAAATAAATTTGGAACTATTTATAATATGTCACACATATATTTAATTACATATGTTAAAGATTATTAAACTATTTATTATTAATAAAATAAAATGATGAATGAAATTTAATATTTAATTTGAAAAAACATACTTAAAATTATTATTTAGTAGAAATTTTTTATTTAAATATAATATAAATTATATATTTTGTGATACTAATAAAATTATTTAATTAAATGATGAATACAATTTAATATTTAGATCACAAATTTTTGAAAATATTTTGTCTAATTTTAATTTGAGGTTTTGGAATTTGAATTTTGGTCTACCAAATTTTTATATTTAAATTTTACAATTTGTGAAAACATCAAATCTTTAAATTTAATATTTACTTTTTTAAAAATAATATTTAAAATAAAAAAATCAAAGATGTTCCTATTGAAATGCTTCACATTATATGAAATAATAAAATATAATTACATAAGGTTACAAAGTAATATGATTAGACAAATCAGGGCTCAAACTCCATACTCCAAAAAAAAATCAACGGATATAATTAAAGATTTTCATTAATTGTTAGAAAAGATTTAATTGAATATATTAGATATACTAATAAAATTATTTAATCCAATAATGAGTATATATAGCTTTGTTTAGTTGATGTAAAAAAATTAATTGAATATGTTAAGGATTATATTATCTTATGTAATAATTCAATTAAATAATTTATAAAATTTTATACAATTTTCAAAATGACATTTAGATGCAAGGAATTTTTTATTTTTTTTGAAACTCCTATTTATTTAGTTGTAATACTTAAATATCTTGAACTATAATATATGTAGTATTATACTATTATTTTGATATATATATTGTATATAATAAATAATTAATATTATATGTAATAAATAATATTGTATTAGACATAGTTCATATGTGATGTTTTCAAGATTTATTATGATATTTTTGATTTTGGACTATTTTATTATATAAGAATTTAACTAGATATTAAATATGTATTATTTTAAATTATAATAAAAATAATTGATATAAATATTTATATGTAGTACAACTATATATATATATATATATATATATATATATATATATATATAAAGTGTAAGTGTATTTGTGTTTTATATATGTGTGTGTGTAATCTTATTATAGATATTAAATATTTTAATTTTGTATTATCTATTGAATTAGATAATGCTATTTATTAATTGGTCTATAATTAAAGTTTTATTATTTTAGTGACCAATTTACAGATCCACACGGAAAAATGAAGTTACATATCGCCGATAGATCAACAATTGTCTTTAAAACATGCACAAATTTGTTTGGACTACTCAAAAAGAAATCTGGATATATACACAAATGACGTGAAGTGTTTGGCATAATTGCTGAAATAAAACTACTTTAATGGAATGCTATGCCTCTAAAGTAAACACAAAATAATTTACCTGATGACACTCTAAGGATTTCTAATATAATATGTCGAGAAGATGTGCCATCCCTCGGAATGTCAAGGTTGCAAGGTATGCATAAATTGTGTTCTTTGAGAAGGCATTGGAGACATTCAAGTCAATGCAATTTGTAGAAGAGATTTCATAAAATATGATGGTTATAAGTCTTCTACACTTTTAACAAATCTATTTATGTTGAGTTTTGTCTCCTTAAATATGTGAAGCTTTACAATCTCTTACTCAAATATAAATTTTCCATTTAAAAAAAAATGTTGTGTAATATTTTTTAATAATATAATATATATGAAAAAAAAAGCTTAGTAAATCCTTCATAATTTTAATGTCTGAAACTGTTCATTTATATTATAAATCTTATCCTTGATTGGAAAACTTTACCTGCCTTAAGATTATCCATTTTTATAAAGAAAATAATTAAAACATATCTCATTTATATTTATTAATTACTATAATTTGTTGCTTAACAGCAAAACTTACTTCTTGCGCTTAAATCCAAAACTTATTTATGGGAGGCGATGTTCTTCAAAAGTTACAACATACAAAAGCTGCCATGTCTTACTTTAAATCCAAGTAATCATACAAACAAGGAATCGCTTTACAATAAATGAATTCCACCATTTTACACTATATCAAGTGTGGGTGCCATTAAAACTAACATTAATGCCTCTACTGGCACCTTCCATCACAGTACAGATTTCATTGGCACCTTCACTTACATTTACCTGACAAGTCAAATGTGTCAGTCTCCCATTGTATGTATCTTTTCCCGAATCTCAATGTAACTATAAAAAATTATATTGGATTGTGATTAAATAATATGACATTTATTTTCTTTGCCAGCAAATTTCACATGGTACTAATATGGTACTGTGCATGATGTCAGTAATTTGTTTTATAATAATATGTATACAATTTTAATCAATCAAAATATAACTAAATGTTTTTTTAATAGCAAATGTATAATTTAATTATTGAAAAGTTTCAATTTTTTCAATACTAAATTTTGATTAGTAGAAAAAGAATAAATTATTTAAAAATTAGATAAAATTGATTTCTTTAATTCCGTGCAAGCAGGAATTAATAAGTTTTGAATTCTCTTTTAAATTTCATAAAAAAATAAATAAATAATATTTTCTATACTAAGCAAGTTTAAAATTCTCCACTAGATCTCATAAAATAAATTGTACCAAACAAGTTTTAAATTCTCCACTAGATCTCATAAAATACACTACCACATTTAATAAGAATTTGTGACGTTTCATATTATAAGTGCTCAAAAAATGAGGCCAAAAGGGGGTTGAAAATGACACTTGTTTCCTAAACACATAAATACTTGAACTTTAACCCCCAAAAAAATTGAGATGCCCATTTTTTAAGAATAACATTATAGTTAAAATTTCATTTTATTTAATTAAATATACATGAAACATATAATTTTATAATTTAGATTTCTATGTTCAATTAAAAGTTCATATAATTGTAAATTTATATAATTGTAGACACCTAAACTTTACATAAAATTCTTATTTTGTATTATATTTTTATTTTTATTTTTATTTAATTAATTTAACAAATTTATATATTTTAATCCATTTTTAAGATGGTTGTAATTTTATATGAGTTTTATTTAGTTTACTGAACCTAAAAACGCCTCAATGTTTATTTAGAAGGTATTGATTAGTACATTTGAATTACTTATCATCTATGATTTAGCCATGCCTCAAGAATTGAGCCCCACTTATCTCTTGGAAAATCCCATAGTTTTGCGAGCCCATCTTGGGCAAGCATGTAACCCTACAAGTTTGTACCTTTTAGCTTTTTGGGTTCTCCTTCACGTTGTCCCTCAACTTACGTCTTAACCTTTTGCATTTACATTTTTAAAAGTTGGTTAGCATACATGAGTCATCCTATACCATCCTATAATACAAGATCTTGCGAAGCCATTTGGGTATTTACGGAATTAAGAAAAGAAGTATCATAATCAATAAAAAGAGAATATCCATCACATCAAAGGTAAAACCTAGAGCCAATATTCTCCATTCAATTTTTGCATAGTTAACAAACTTGCGACATTTATCCATTTTGGTATCTTTATAAAATCCCTTGTCCCAAAGGAGGGTAATTGTAATTATAAAATCCTTTGCTTTCAAGCATATGGGATGTATAGTTTGAAATGTTATTTTGACGGTTTCTTGACTCCATTATTATTATTATTTTGGAGGGTGTAAGCTATGTTAAATGAAATAGTTAATTATACATCCCATTCTACCTTGCACATCTACATAGTGAAAGTACAATCATAATCAATAAGATGCAAAATGAAAGCACCGAGAACTCTAAAATCTTATAGAGACATGCATGAAGACATAGATAAATGATCAATGGTATAGAAACAGGTTCGGTGTGTCAGGTTTGTTAAGATTTGGCATGTACAGGGTAAGCCCATAAATCTATGGGTTCATCTCAGAGCATAGTTAAAGTTTCAAAATTCAAAATAAGGTCAAACACAATAAGAATATAGTCTCAAATTATTAGAATAGTAAACGTGCATATGTTTCTTAACCTCTTTTTATTGCATTCATTTATCTTATGTTTATGACACTTGGGTTTGTTTATGTTATTTAGCCATTTAAGTGGATCCAAAATCTATATTTTAGTTATGTATATATTTAGATCTACTTAGTTACAATATATTATTTATATTTTATGTAAATACTAGAATTAGTATAAACATAATTGTAGGGAAAATTTTAAGGAACCTGTTAAAAGAAGTTATAGAATGGCTGGGGAATTATGCTAGCAGGGATTTATTAGTGTGGTAAATCTAAGGAAAATGACCTTTGTGATCACGGTGAAAATAAAAATACTTCTTGAAACTTATTGTGGATGTAAAGGCCAAATCTTTTTGAATATTAGTAACTTGGTGAAATCCTTTAGCAAAATTTAAAGAAAAAATTGTAAAGAGTTGAAGACCAAATTAAAACATAAAAGTTAGTACAAGCAACATATATTGCAATGTGATAACTTCACAAAATTTTGGTACAACCACATACTACAAACAAAAATGCACTAATATATACATCATTGCATGTAATAGTCAACAATATTTTATTTATTACATCTAGTAGTTTTAGTGGATTTCTTTTCATTTTGTGGAAAACATCTTAAGAGAAATGCCAAATTCGTGTGAGACCCAAGGAGGTAGGGGTATATCTTCCACCAAAATTGCCCAGGGTTTTCACCTGGCCTTCCCCCTTCAGCATGATTAGAGAATAGCAACAAGATTGAGCATGCCTAGCCATAAGAAAATCAGTCACTGGGTCGTACATGTAGTGGCCAATAATACCAACAAGATTGATAACTTAAGGCTCATGCATAAAACCGTGGTCAAAAGGGAAACCCAACAAGATTTTTAAGAAGCAAAACTATAAGCAAACTCCATCACCATAAAGAGAGATGGATAAAAAGTATTTAATAGAAAATTTTAAATAAGTACTAATTAATAAGTAAAAAATACTTTTATTTGTTTGTTAACTAAAATCACAATGTCACATCAATGGAGATCTATGTAAATCTCCATTTATACAAAAAAAATAAAGCCTAAATGCCACCATGTCGCTCTCTAATACTAGCATTGGATTTGAAAAAGGCTTTGGATGTTGTTTTAGTGGAAGCTATCACACCAAAAACTTCTTCTTTGTCAATTCAAATTCATGTGAATCACTCTAACCTATAAATATGAGCAAGATGTTCGATGCAAAAGTGGGTGCCATGCCCACATGTTGGATCTCGATGAAGTAACATGGTATCCCTTTAAGAACATCCTCGATTTTCATAGTTCTATTCACATAAAAAATCTAGTCTTCCATAGAGATTTCATTATCATTGTGTTTTTAGGTGGACATCTGTATTTTCTAAAGGAAGGATGCTTCTAGTTATGTTGAAGAACATGACAAAATGAATAGGAAATGATCTTTCTTCCATGCAAATCAAAACTTGAAATTTACTTCTCAAAATATTTTAGATGCTTACCAAGTTTTGAAAACTACATAGAAACTTTTGAAATCTGCTTAGAAATTTTGGAAATGTACTTAGCGACTCTTAAATGTTGATAAGCAAAGTCAGCCACAAATTATTGAAGTTTAAAACACATATAAATGAATATAGAGTTGAAATTACTAATTAGACTAAGCTTTGATAAATAATATTAATTACAAAGGATTTTAAAATAAAATTACGTTGTAAGCCACTGAATTGCATCTAATCAACAAGTAGTGAAATTAATTTATCACACACGGATTTGACAAAAAAAATTTATCACACTATCATATCCATTTTTTTAAATATTTCTCCCTCAAGTGAAAATATTGTAGAAATATACATACTAAACATGGAATAAAAATCCACTTAATCTAAAATTAAAAACGTTAATTATTAAAATTTAAATAATGAAAAAGAAGACAAAAATGTAGCATTGGATTTGAAAAATCATAAGATAAGTGTAAATACATGCCAATTAATTGCATGGTTGACAAGTTTCAAGCATCACATCCACATAAAAGAATCACATTCCCGTAAAAACATTATAAATTTGTATAACCATTACATGATGATGTACTTAAAATCAACATTGAGTTGTAAAGTCATCACATGCTTTATAAATCATCGCATATATTGGAAATCGTTGCACTTCATTGTCTATTTGGACATCATCATGTGCTATGGACATCATCCTGAGATTTGGACATCATTTCAAGCTTTGGACACCATCACATGATTTGTACATGATGTGATAGCATGTTGGTGAATCATCCTTGAAAAGAATGTTGTTAATTCATTGAAACACTATGACACATTTTCACAAACAAGAAAGCAATATGTGAATACAAATTTACAATAAATACACCTAATTTGATGGCTAAAAATACAAAAATTGAAGATATCATCATTTGAATTTTTTAATACCAATTTGAATAAATTTTGATGGGATGTTTTTTTTATTCACCCATGTTGGGATTTGAGAATAGATAATAGATTTTTTAGATTGAATGAGTGAAATTCGGTTTGGAATGATGGGTATAATGCTATAGAGGAAGATTGGTGTGATTTATGCATTAGTGATAGGATTGAATGAAGGTGCTCCATTTTTTATTGAATATTTGTAGATATCATTTCAAATTTCCTATTATTTTTTGGAGGCTCATGCTTACTAAATTATTTGGTAGCTTTATTATGATTTTTTATTTTTTAATGGATAGTAATAATTTGTTTCCATTCTTTTTTACGAGACCTAAGAAAAAAACACATTTATGGGTTCTTAACTCCATAAATAGATTGATAATTGTCTTCACTCTGTATAGTACTAGAGTGTAAAATGCTATTAAACTTGTTCTAGGTGTAGAATATTTGAAGTTGGACATATGCTAGTCTTAAGTGGCATCGATATTTATTTACAATCTATTATTTGTACTCCGTGACAAGGGTATGGTATAGAACCTAGCAGAATTTTTCATTAAAAAAAATTTAGAGTTGGTTTGGACTCTATATTGGATTATTGTATCATCCACTCTTCTAATTTTTGAAGTGGGATAATGGGGATGGCATTCAATTTTAAATATTCAGAGCTCTTCATAAATAAATTTTAAGTTTGGGGGATGAAGTAGAATAGATTTAGAAGTATCTACATGGAGGGAATTATATCTAACATGAATTTTCCTAATATTGAGTTATATTCTCTATAATAATTTATGAATATGGAAACTCAAGTTTCAACTTATCAAGAATGGATTGTCTTGAAAGATGTGGAGTTTGATTTAGTTATTCTCCAATAATGGGCAAGGATTTTTACTCTAAAAATTATGTATGGGGACTAATTTTTTGTTTAATTCCACTACTAATATGAAAGAATGCTATAGAAATAGTCAGCCCTGATGACTATTGTAAAAGTGTGTATAATTTCCCATGTTAGTAATATAAATATAATTTTGGGTATGTGCACAAAGTTAGGCGATAATTTCATGGACATTTTAAGTAACGTGATCACGTTATTAAGTAACATGATCACTTTATTTAAATTATGGATTGGTAATTACTGAGCCATAATGCGTACACGTTATCGAGAAAAGAATAATGCAAACATGTTATTTTAAATTCAAATAACATGTATGCATTGTATAATGCGTACGTGTTATATAGTGTATTATACAACTTGTACGCATTATATAATGTGTATGCATTACTTTGTTATAAGATTTAAACCATCTTCACGAGCATGTGGGAGTTGCACGTAAAGCCAACTTTGGCCATAAACTTATATTTAATACTCCACATGTTAAGTATAAGATTTAATTTCTTATACTTTAAATTTATCTTAGTAGATATAAGAAATTAGGGTCACTTAGCATCTAATAGAGTTGGTCTCATAGTTACATGCCTTACGATGTGAAAAATAGTTTTTCAAAATCCAATTAGGTTAGTACTTAGGCATTTTTAGGGTCTAAGTGTTAAATCTAGGGATTTCAAGACATAACTTTTGCAATTGATATCCATTTTTGGTAAACATATAGTCATTTTTTAGGTTTTTGTGCCTTTCAAATTGATTCCTAGCATTTCTAAGAGTCTTAGGTTTTTTAAAATTGAAGTTTGCAAACCACTCACTTTTAAATTGATGCAAATTGGTGTGATTAGGGTAGCATAGGTCACATTGATTACCTACACACATCAAACAACCACTTTGTGTTAATTTCACTCGATCATCATCCCTCCCTCATCCTTGATCACTACCTACTCATGCTTCATCATCCCTAATCACTCTCTCATCATTATTCATTATCCTTGATCACTCCTTCATTGACCTTTACTGTCCCTAGTCATCTCTAATCACTCATTCATGATCCCTGATTACTCCCTCATTAACCCTCATTATGCCTCATCATCCCTAATAATTCAATCCTTGTCCCTCCTTATCCCTCATCACTCCATCATTGACCCTCACCATCCATCATCATCTTTAATCACTTCCTCATCATCCCTAATCACTCCCTCATTAGATGTCACCATACCTCATCATCCCTAATCACTCCCTCATTGGCCTTTACCATACCTAATCACCACTTCATCATTCCTAATCACTCCCTCCTCATCCTTCATCATCTCTAATCACTCCCTTATTTACCCTCACCATGCCTCATCATTTATAATCACTCCCTCATTTCCCCTCACCATCCCTCATGATGCAGAGCCCTATTACATAATCTACTTCTCCAATCTCTTTACCAATATCCACCTAACTTTCACTTTGTCTTTTCTTGCTTGATCTCTATCTTTGGAACCTGCATACATTTCAAATTCACATTTGCATTTTATTTATTTCATTTATTATCCACCATTCTTCGAATGGTCTCACTAAACTCTTTATTTTATTCTCCTTACTCAATGCATTCAATCTTTCTTACTTTGAGACTATCCCCCTTACTAGTCTTTATGATTTATAACAACTTGGATCAAATCTTGTCTCTAGTTCCTTAAGATTTAATAGGGCTCTAAAAAAATTCCTTCCACTCCTTTGAGTTTTATCTAACTTCTTCTCAACCCTACTTAACTTCTCAACACAATCCTCATATCATACACTACCTCTTATTCTATCATAGACTCTTCTTGTATGGACTCAAATCATCAAATAAATCTCATTTGTGGATACCCTGTAACATATCCCATCTATTCAAAAAAAATTAGGCTCATGTTCAACTTTTTGATAACTTATTTTGGCTCTTTTTACTCTCAGATTAGGTCTTTAAGTTTCCTTCTAACCTCTCTACCACATAGTCCTCCCCCATCCATACTTATCCATACTTACACAACTTAAAAACACTATATTATATTTGTTCATGTTGAACTCAAAATTTTCACCAAATTTCATGAATTATTGAAGGTTACAACTCCTAAAAACTCACTTTGAAAGTAGAAACCCTAAAACAGGGTTTGAACTGGTTTTACAAACTTGAGAAGGGTCAAAATGAGATTTCAATCTTCCAAAGGTGTTTCTAATAACTTTGAATATTGGATTAGGTATTATTTTACCCTATTCATTCTTTCAAAGTGTTATGTTTCCCATTTTAAGCTATATTAGATTAACTTAACCAAATTTTAATAGATTGTGTACTCAATCATAGGTCTGTAGTAATTTGAGAAGAGGTTATTTATTCTGATTCATTCCAAAAAGGGTTCAAAATCAACATGAAGGTTGAAAATACTATACACAATTTTTAAACACTTTAAAAAATCAATTAATTCCATCTATAACACTCCATTTTCCATTTCCATGAGATACCACTGTGTTAAGTTTCTTGATGATTGCAAGACTGTGTTAGTTTTCATTTTGCTCATCTAAGTATATGAAAGCTACTTAAAAGACTATAAGACTTCATGATTATATTATAATCAACTCACCAACATATACATTTTAATTTTCACTCCAATACATTCATATACCTTTTCACACATATGTATACGTAGAAATTTTGCTCATATAAGACAGGGTTATGTTGTTTAAAATAGAATGTCCTTATCAGAATAACAACATACAATGTTTAAAGACTATTAAGGAATTTTTATTTCAAGTTAATAATTACTCATACATTCCAAAATCACACCAAATATAATCTCCTCTTCCACAAGACTCTAAAATTCACTCAGATTTCAAGGCACAGTTTGTAAAAGCATAGGGTATACAATTTGCAATTTAAACATTCAAAAGATTTAAAACTCAAATGAAAAATGCTATAATAACCATCAAAGAAAAAGTATTTTCAACTTAACACTCATGCCAAGATCAAAAATAACTTGCTAATAATAATTTTTCATGATGATTCGTAGGCATTAGGGAGAAGTCAACAATCTCATCTCCATCGGGTTCTTGTCTCACATAGGTTTACTTGATTGTCCACTTGCTTATAAGGTCATATCTCCCTTGTTTTGTATCAAATTTCATATTATGTTATGTAGTGTCCTCTCTTTTTTTTATTTGTTAAATTTTTGGAATCTTTCTCTCTAATTTTTAGTCTTCCTTCTGAGTCCTCACATCATATCTCTCACTTACCACCTTGCACTCTTTTAACCTTATAGAATACAACTCACAAATTAGCTCTTGACTAGTCAATCTCAATAGGTTTCAAAGACTTCACCTTGGAATATATATTAGGAATTACATAACCTTGTTTTCTTACTCTCCATCAACCTTAAGATAACCATCTCAATGTATTACATCTCTGGTTCACTCCTCAAGTTTGTTTCCCATCCTCATAAATCACACAACTCTTCCTATGCTTGTAGCCCTATTTTTAGGGTATTCCTCTATTTGGAAAAAAAATCAAATTTCCTAAAGGACTAAAACCATTTTTAGTCACATCCTATCACTATTCAACTATGTATGAGGTTTCATGAACTCTCTTATCCATTACCATCACTTTTAGCCCTTTTCTTGATATCCTTTTAGCCCTTTTAGGCCTAATTTAAACCCTATTTCAACTCAATCATTAATATCCATAATTTTCCATATGATTCCACCCTAAAACCACTTTAATATATTTAAATATTATTATGTGAATAGGTATACAAAATTTGGTAAGTTTTCAATGGATAAATCTCTCAGAAACTACAAAACCCTAGTTTTAGGGTTTCTACTCGTACATATAGGCCAAGAGCCTTAGAAATTACATATATCGAGTTATAAAAAATATATAAGGATATAATAAATTTTATTATCTATATTTTACATATTTATGACCTTATCCAATGATTTATATTTTTGTTCATCCTTTATTTGCTTAAAATCTCAAATACTCAGTTGAGTGGGTTTTCCTTCTTTGACTATATATGAGGTTTGACTATCTTTCCATGTTTCTTGATGAATTCCTTCCTTAATGAAGTGTTGACAATTTTTCCCAATAGGGAAAAAAATTAGTCAACTTCCCCCCTGTTGTTTAAGGCCAATTCATTTTTGGTTGCATCAGTTCATCGGCCTTGGTTCATGAACTGGTTCAACGCTTCTACAAAGTTCAACGCTTTGGCCTTGGTTCAGCAGTTAAAGTGCAACAAATGGTTCAACCGAATGGTTCAAAGGCATCGACATGTAGTGGTTGAACTATTGAACCAATTTTGGTTCAACGGCTTGGTTCAAGGAGGTCGCACTTCAAAGGAAAAGACCCGATGACTTTTGTCAAGGACAGTGACGTCCCAAAGGCCGTCAAATTCAATGCAATGAACTAGCTGTTTACTTTCAAACCAAAGGAGCGCTAACCATGGAAAAGGCCCAGCAATGTAGTGACCTACCAGAAGATAGCCTGAGGGCTAAAGGAGCCAAAAGGGACAAGATAGGAAAAGGACAAAGTGCCAAGCATGGAGCAAACAGGTCGTCCAAGTGGCGAAGGGAGGCCTTAGTTCAAGAAGTAACTCCAGCAGGTGGCACAGTGGCTAAAATTGATCACTAAAGGATGCGAGTGGATAATTGTGTACCCCTTTCCTCCATTTCATATTTATGAGCAGACAAGCTGTGTAGGTGCCTTCAAGATGCAGCCTTGGTTAATGAGGAAAACTGTGCAACCACGTCAAAAGATGCCTGAAGTCAAAGCAAGGGTCGACACATCATTTAATTTTAGGCAGCCTGCTCTTCCCAATGTACAGATGTATGGGCCACTTGTAAAAAAGGAGTGCCAAATGAGCCTCCTTGCTTTTCCTATATATTGAAAGAATTGTCATTTGAAAAGGATCTTCCACATTTTTACAAGGCACAGCCCTGTTGAAATTTCCACCTGAATCAATAAATGCAATTTTTACCTCCATTTTGGATAGATATATCTGAGTATGTCTTGAGTGTTTGTTTTGTGTTCAGTCATTATTTTTTGATGCTCTCATAGGTTCAACACCAACATACCTATTATCTACAATGTGCCATTTCTACAGCTGACAGGAGAAGAGCAGTATTTGAGAAGTGTGAAATAAAGGAAATTACTACATAAGTGTGCATCCCATAACACCTTTGGTGATTTCTATTTTCTATATTTTCCATTAAGGCCTCCCTGCCAGTTTTTAACAGCCTAGCCCTTCTGCCAAGTGTGAAGTGTACGCATGCATTTGTCTAATTTCAGGAGTGGATGTGTGAAGGTCGACTTTATTTTGGTGCATCACCTCTTTAGAGTAGTTTGTTTTCCTATATCTCTCTCCCTTTTCACCCCCCCTTTTTATATATCTATATATATGTATGTCTTAGCACTTGCTTGAACAAACACAATGCATCAAAGGGAGCTAGTCCTTATCTAGAGACTCTCCCCTCTAGCTTCGCCAGTCCCATAGGCGAGGGGAGTTTCTATGTTGCGAGGAGAAGGCCTGAGCTCGACTTCCTGCCAAAGGGTGCAATTTCCTGCGTCAACAGTTTTGGCACGCCCGGTGGGACCAATGGGAAAAGTTGTGTCCAAAGAGTTGAAGAATTTTTGGTGTGTTCTTCAATCAACTAGCCTTTGGAGGTTTTACATCAACACCAATGGCGACTCCAAGTTGAATTTGCTAGTTAAGCAGCCTGGTGCCATTCAGAAATCATTTTTTTTGTATGTATAATTATTTTGCATAGAATAATGGGTCTTGTGTTCCTTCATATGACTTCGATTAGACTCAAAAAAATTTGAGAATAACCTCAAGCAGCTCTCCTAGTTGCCCTGCAATGATAAGGGAAATGGCCCTAGAATTGGAGATTAACAGATTGGAGGAGCAGTACAGATATTAGTAGGAGCTGATGTATGAAGAGGAGTGTTTGTTTAAGTAAGCACATGCCTTGCAATCCATGGAAGAGGAGCTAGCAAAATGGAGAAATCCATTTTTTCAAGGTAGTCAGCCTTGCATGCCCCTTCCTAATATGAAGAAAGCCCCTTCTTTTGTGCCAAATCCTTTCTATCAGATTGCACTTGCTCAATCCAGCTCATCAAATACATTCACTCTCAATCTTGTGTGCCTGGCTTTCCAACACCAGAAGGCATCAGAGCAACCTCCCATAGAGATGAACCTTCTGAACTCCTTAGATTGTGAATCTTCCATTTGGGGGAGTACCATCAGCTAGCACGTCCCTCTTCTAGAGACTCTTCCAGTGCATCAACAGTCTCTTCCTTGCATTCCTTAACCTCCCCAAGTCTTTCAACGTGATGTGCAGATTCCAAGTTGGAGGAAGGAATGCCAGGAACCAGCTCAGAGATTTGAAGAGGATAATGCTGGTGACCTCCAAGAAAGACTCTTTTAGGATAACCTAGCCAAGCAAATTGAAGATTTAGAGGCTAGGATGAAGCTGATTCTTGAAAGAGAGATAAAACTTCCAGACCTTGCAAAAGAGCCCCGAGAACTTAAAGAAAAAATGTTGCTGCCTGTTCACAGGAGCAAAATTCTAATTCTGAGTTCTTGAACTAGGGGAAAATAGTAGAATCATGGGGCAGGAAGGAGGAGAAGCAAGGTTTTTTTCAAAACCTTGAAGAAGCTGAAGCTGCTCCTGCTCATGATAATTCCTATGATCTCCAAGAAAGGCTCTTCCAAGAGGATCTAACTAGGAGAATTATAGAGTTGGAATCCAGAGAGAGATTTCTCAGCTAATGTGTGATAGATAGTTCAAACCAAATAGCACATTCCATGTTTAAACACACCCCACCTACACATTTCCAAGCGAGATATCAGGCCGCACCTAATATAGATGAAGTGCTAACCAAGTGGAAAGAGGAGAATCATTTGATTCTAGCTCAAGGGCTGCCCCCTCTTCCACATGTTTTCTCCACTTCACCCCTTCTCAAGGAGGAATTTATTTTGCAAGAGACAGGTGAGGAGCAAAAAAACCAATCTACAGTTCTTCAAGAGGCTATCATGAGTGACAATGAAGGCAGAATCATCATTGATGCTTCTTGTGAAGACACCATCGGCAATGGAGAAGATGTAGGTCTTGCATATATGTAGATGTTCCAATAATACGAGGAGGGACAAATGCATGGTAAGCTCTTTTACCCTCTGTTTGATGAACTTCCTTGCTGCCTTGATGAGGAGGATGACTACACTGAGGAACCTGAGTCGGAGGAGGATCAGGAAGATACCTTTGAACATCTAGAGGTCCTGATCTTTGAGCAAAAAATGGAGAGGTCTATCTTCCTGGAGGAAGGCCTTGAAGAAGATAGTTTTGAAGAAAGAGGCAATGTTCTATGGGATGAGCAATCATTTTATGAGTCCATTTCAGACATCACCACAGTCACCCTTCTTCAAGAAGGCCAAGAGGAAGTAGAGGACGAGTCTGACAATATTTTCAATGAGGCAGAAGGAAACAATTCAGACCATGATGTGTTGCAAGGGGATTATGCACATCAAAAGGCTAATGGTGATGAGCCAACATCCATTGATTCCTTGGTGATAAGCACCAATATGAAGGACCAACATTCAATAGGCCTCTAGGGACAAGAAGAATACATGTATGTTGGAGGCATGTTTGAATTTGATCCACTCGAATACAAGCCAACTCAGGCGATAGGGAAGAGGAGTGAGTCACCAAATCTCCTTTTCATTCAGCTACTTGCCTGGCACCATAAGTCCTTTTTCCAGGAAAGGGACTTAAGAAATTTTCCCTTCGATCTAGGAGGGAGGTGAGAATACCTAGTTAGCTGTATATAGTAGTTTGTTTTTAGTTTCTTTTCCTGCTTTCCCTAAGTGTTGTTTGCACAAGTAGTTTTTTAGCCTTGCGTGTGTTTTTCTTTTCCTTTTGAGGTGAATCTACGTGATTGGTTCTAAAATTTATTAGAGCTATTGCTATTTTAAAATTACAATCTAACTCTATGCCCAATGGATTTTAAGGCAACTGGCTTCTAAGCATGGCAGGCATGCTTCGCCTAGGAGGTGCTAATTTGTTGACCATTTTGCCCAATAGGGCAAAAAATTGGTCAGCTTCCCCCCTACTGTTTAAGGCCAATTCATTTTTGGTTGCATCAGTTCATCAGCCTTGGTTCATGAACTGATTCAATGCTTCTACAAATTTCAATGCTAAGTTCAATGCTTCGGCCTTGGTTCAGCGGTTAAAGTGCAACAAATGGTTCAATCGAACGGTTCAAAGGCAAGTTCAAATAGCTTGGTTCAAAGGCATTGGCATGCAGTGGTTGAATCATTGAACTAATTTTGGTTCAACAGCTTGGTTCAAGGAGGCCACACTTCAAAGGAAAAGACCCGATGACTTTTGTCAAGGATGGTGACATCCCAAAGGCCATCAAATTTAATGCAATGAACTAGCCATTTGCTTTCGAACCAAAGGAGCGCTAACCATGGAAAAGGCCCAGTAATGCAGAGACCCACCAGAAGATATCCTGAGGGTCGAAGGAGCCAGAAGAGACAAGATAGGAAAAGGACAAAGTGCCAAGCATGGAGCAAATAGGTCATCCAAGTGGCGAAGGGAGGCATCGGTTCAAGAAGTAACTCTAGCAGGTGGCACAGTGTCTGCAATTGATCACTAAAGGACACGAGCGGCCAACCATGTACCCCTTTTCTCCATTTCATATTTATGAATAGAAAAGATGCGTAGGTGCCTTCAAGATGCAACCTCGATTAATGAGGAAAACTGCGTAGCCACGTCAAAAGATGCCTGAAGTCAAAGCAAGGGTCGACACATCATTTACTTTTAGGCAGCCTACTCTTCCCAATGAAGGGACACATGGGCCACTTGTAAAAAAGGGGCACCAAATGAGCCTCCTTGCTTCTCCTATATATTGAAAGACTTGTCATTTGTAAAAGGATCTTCCACATTTTGACAAGGTGCAACCCTGTTGAAATTTCCACCTGAGTCAATAAATGCAGTTTTTACCTCCATTTTGGATAGATATATTTGAGTATGTCTTGAGTGTTTGTTTTGTGTTCAGTCATTATTTTTTGATGCTCTCATAGGTTCAACACCAGCATACCTGTTATCTACAAGGTGCCATCTCTGCAGCTGACAGGAGAAGAGCAGTATTTGAGAAGTGCAAAACAGAGGAAATTACTACATAAGTGTGTGTCCCACAGCACCTTTGGTGATCTCTATTTTTTGTATTTTCCATTAAGGCCTCCCTACTAGTTTCTAGCAGCCTAGCCCTTCTTCCAAGTGTGAAGTGTACGTATGCATTTGTCTGATTTCAAGAGTGGATGTGTGAAGGTTGACTTTATTTTGGTGCATCACCTCTTTAGATTAGTTTGTTTTCCTGTATCTCTCTCCCTTTTCAGCCCCCCTTTTTATATATCTCTATATATGTATGTGTTAAAACTTTCTAGAACAAACATGATGCATCAAAGGGAGCTAGCCCTTATCTAGAGACTCTCCCCTCTAGCTTCACTGGTCCCACAAGGGAGAGGGGAGTTTCCATGTTGTGAGGAGAAGGCAGGAGCTCGACTTCCTGCCAAAGGGTGCAATTTCTTGCATCAACATGAAGCATTATTTATGGTATAATACATTAAACATATCCTTCCAAATACTCTTTATTCACCTCCTTGTTGCTATTTGAGCCTATAATGTTGCATCTATAGAATTTTGTGTCTTTCCTTGACTACATCAGAGTTTATTAGTCTAGTCACCTCCACTAGGTTTTCAAGGATTAAACAAATGTTTACAAAGATTTATATTCACTCATACAACAAATAAATTATATTTCCAAAGTCTATAACCATTATCCAATTCTATCTTTCCATAAAACTACTATAAGGTCTCTTGTATTACATGAATAGAGTTGTCTTAGTATGCAGGGTCTGCATATATTTGTCTTTAGATAATATTATCCATAGGTGCCTCTCATTCAGCTAGCCTCCTTTGTACAAAATAAAATTTTCCTCAATGGATTTTCACTCTTTCTCAATTTAACATAACAATCCTTCCTTGACAAACACTATAGAAATAGGGTGCTTTCTTGTCTGCAAACAAAGATTTGAGTATAACAACAAAACTATCACCTCTTGGACCTACATTTGGTCTCACCATCCATTTTGAATTCAAAAAACCATGAGACACACACCATTTTTATTTCTTACTATCTCATAAATTAACATTCAATCTCTTAAAAGACAAAATATCCTCCAATTCTTGACTATTATAAAAATAGGGTCTAGGGCAGAGTTACTCTTTAATAAGTTTCTTGACACTAAGATGTTTCTTCAATTACCAACGGTTCTATATGAATTATACCCATACAAACAAAACTAAAAAATTTATATTCTCACCTAATATACTTATGTAATGGTACAATTCCTCCCACCCTTGACTGTATTATATAATCTATCCTCTAAATATACAGGCACACAAACCCAAGGTCTTTGATTTTGAAAAGCCTTAAAAATTCATTTGAATATCAATGAGGATTCCAAGAACTTTTAATGGATAATAATTGCATCAAAAACTTATCTTATTCCATTATATTTACATTCATATAAATAGTCCTTTAATGGACTGATTCAACCTTCAAGAGGATTCTTGATCATTTTTCTCATTCTCAATCCCTCCTCTCTCTTCTTGGAGAGTTCTCTATTTTTTTCTCTAGTTAAACCCCTCAACCTACGTACTATTTCTATTTTCTACCAACTCCACATTTGTTATTAGTTAGTTACAAAATAAAACTTCCTACACACACACCAACCTTTAATGTGATACCTATATGTCTAGACTAGAATATGATTTCTAACATAATATTTTGGATTTATGTCCCTTCCATCACCTATTCAATGGCCTCATTAGAATTATTAACTCTATGTTACTCATCTATACACTCCTATACATGCATTTTGGCCTTCTTAACCTTTTTACAACTTTTAAATTTTCAAATCCCTGTTTTGGAGGGAAAAATCCTAGAGACCACATATCACAACTTCATCAATCCAACTAGACACTAAAGACTCAAATGGACCAAATAAGGTCCCTTAAACACCTAAAAATTAAATTTGAACATACCTTATATTGACCAAAAACACAAAATTATTATTTCCTAGCTTGATGCTCCTACATCACACGATCATGCACATTGTCAACTATATTTGCACATATTCAAGAAGATGTAGGCTCTGCTTGCTTTCTTGTCTACAAATAATCAAAACTTGTCTTTATTAACTTGTTTGGGGTTATTTACATTCATCCTTTAGAATCTTGCCCCCTCCAACTCTCTTGAATCTGACTTTGAATACAAAATAAGACATGGATAAGAATCTTATTACCAAATAACCATCAACTAAATTCTAACTTCTTTTGTATGTTGAGAGTGTCCTCAGAAAACTCAACTACTAACATATTTATTAAATATGAGTTTAAGCATATGTTTTTTAACATCCTAAAATCCTTGCTAAAGTCTAACCACACCAAATTCAACATTGGACTTCTTGAAATAAGATTGAAGTCTTTATGAAAGTTCAAAAATTCAAACGAAATATTTGGCAAGAAATTCCAATACAACTCTAATTCAAAATTGACACGAAACTAGAAACTCATAAAGATTCCTACATACTTCTTATGACCTTAACCACCTTCTAAAGACTCAAAACATGTAAACTAGATCACTATTTATATTGAGTAGTGATGCTCTTGCATTACCTCATCATCCCTAATCATTGGTTCATCATACCTCATCATCTCTATTCACTCATTCCTTATCCCTCATCTCCCCTAATCACTCCCTCATTAATCTTTACCATCACTCATCATCTCTAATCACTCCCTCATCCTCCCTAATTACTTCCTCATTGACTCTCACCATCCCTATTGACTCCCTCATCATCTCTACTCAAGTCCTCCTCATCCCTCCTCATCCTTAATCACTCCATCCAATACCTTGATGGTGGTATTTTGTTGGGTTTCAAAATGTTAAGAGCTATAAGTGGAGAGTTGAGTGATAACATAAAATATAATACATAGTGATCAAAATGATGTGGAGGCAAATTTGAAACATAAATATTTAACACATATGAAAAAATATGGGCCTATTAAAAATGATGTAATTCAAAATTTAAAATCTTCTAGAAAAAGAAAAGCAATAAAACCACCAT
This sequence comes from Torreya grandis, assembly GCA_037957365.1. Classification (NCBI taxonomy): domain Eukaryota; kingdom Viridiplantae; phylum Streptophyta; class Pinopsida; order Cupressales; family Taxaceae; genus Torreya; species Torreya grandis. Next base: position 305,574 of record JARHVA010000235.1, on the reverse strand, counting down.
AACACCAAAAATGGGTAGTAAATACATGAGGATCACCAAGATATATGATTTCCTAAATCCAATCAATTGCTTTCCATATGAGGACATTTTATGATTCGAATAATTATATTTGAGGCCTTATATATGTATGCATATTGATTGAGTCATCATACCAGAGTGGATTTTTTTTCTAAATGATTAGAACAAGTAGTCCAAGTTTAAAAGTGGTGCTTAATTCATAACTTCAATATTCAATCTAATGAAGAGTGTCACACTATGAGCTCTCTACTTGCACATCTCAAGAAGTGGGTACAAGTTATCTATCACTATAAAATGTTAAGTAGATAATAGATTATGAACCCAATGATATGGTCGGTACTAAAAATATCTCTACTTCCCCCAACAAGAAATTATATGAATTAAAAATATTATTTCATTAGCAAATGTAGATCAATGGCGAGATAATACACTTCATCATTTATAATAGAAGTTAGAAAAATTTAATTTCTCCTAAATCATATTTTCAAAAATTGAACTTGAAATTTATACATCATCCATAACCATACGCTAGTGTATGGTCTAGTGTAGGCCTTGAGAAATGGACCGCGTAGTAGTGTCAATTGATGTACAAAATCAAAAATTTTAAAGATGCAAGCCTTTGTGACATCTCAAGATTATAGGTGTGTGATGTTTTACATGTTTTCAACCATGTATTTACCATTTACATGTAATCTATTAAGTAAATCCTTAAATTTTTTTATATATTGTCATGATTTGAAATACCATATATCGTAGTTAGTTCATAAGCTTTCAGTCATTAGTGCTAGGAAGTGCAATAATATTGTTAGTTCTAGTAATAAGTATACTCTTAATGGTAAGAATTAAATTTTTAATGACATCCTTATGTCACCATATCATAGCGTGGTTTATCCAACAATAACAAAGACAAAATAATTGAACCATAAACTAGATGAATACAAGGATGTCTTTCAGTCACCTAAATAAGTTTTTGCATACTATATACTAAACAATACTATTGATTTGATCCCTTAACTACCTCTACCTCAAACTTATTTATATAACATATCATTTCTATAAAATGAATAGATCATGGATAATGGACACTTCATGCCCAAATCGTTGCCTTGTAGAAACCCAATTGTGTTTGTGCCAAAGTTGTGAATCAATTAAAAAAAATCTTAACAAGATTAAAGTGAAGAACTAATATCCTCATTTAAATATTAAGGAATTTTTATGCCATATCGATGGTGTATAAATCTTTTCCAAAATTTATATTAAGTTTTGGTATCATCATATTCATGTTAAACCACTAAACTTTTGGAATATAGTCTTAAAAATAAAGGAAGGATTTATTGACTAGTTGGTTATGCCTTTTAGGTTAAATCATATAATGAATTAATTAATTTCAATATGTTGAACAATATATTTAGGCCCTTAACCTATGCCATTTTTTAAATCTACCTTGATGACATCTTAATCTTTAGAAAACATGGGATGAACATCTACACCATGTTGAACTAGTGTTTCACATTCTATAGAAACATATTTTTGTGATAACATGAATAAATGATCATTTTTCATACAAGAGATAAAATATTTTGGGCACATTACACACAAAAGGAGTGCATGTGTGAACCTAACCAAGATTCAAGTCAGATAAGAATGGGAAACATTAAATAACTTTGTATTTGATTCAAATTTTCTCAGAATTAGAAAATTATACAAGAGATTTGTGTTTTATCTTTTGAACCAAACTACCAAAGGTGGAACTGAATAAATTTTCATTTAGTTAGTTGCACAAAAAAGATAAGTTGATGAACTAAAATTTAGACTCTATTTTGTATTAATACTTATGTTACTTGACTATAAATTTGGAAGATCATCCAATTCATTCAGCAATAAAATTGACTATCACAAATGGGTATTGAAGACACAAGTCCAAGAAAAGAGATAATTTCTATTATAATGGATTAAATAATATATGATTGGAATCAAAGATATTTTTAGAGTAGATACTTACGCCAGATGATGAGGGAGTGATTAAAGATGGTAAGGGATGGTGAGGGTCAATGATGGAGTGATGAAGGATGGTGAGGGTCAATGAGGGAGTGATTAGTGATGATAAGGGATGAAAAAATATTGATTAGGTATTATGAGGGATGAGAAGTGAGTGATTAGGGATGATGAGATATGATGATAATAAATGGAGTGATTAGGGATGATAAGCCTGAGTGATTAAAGATGTTGAGAGATAATTAAGGTCAATGAAAGAGTGATTAGGGATGAGGAGGGATGAAGAGGGAGGGAATAGGGATGAAGAAGTGATTAGGTATGATGAGGGATTAGGAAATAGAGACTAGGGATGATGAAGGATGATGAGGGAGTGATTAGGGTTGATGAGGGATAGTGAGGGTCAATGGAGGAGTGATTATGGATGATAAGGGAGTGATTAGAGATGACTAGGGATAGTGAGGGTCAATGAGTGAGTGGACAATGAGTATTGATGAGAGAGTGATTAGGGGTAATGCGAGATGAGTAAGAAGTGATCAAGGATGAGGGAGGGATGATGATCAAGTGAAATTAACATGTAAAGTGGTTGTTTGATGTGTGCAAGTCATCAATGTGACCTATGCTACCCAAAACACACCACTTTACATCAATTTCAAAATGAGTGGTTTTAAAACTTCAATTTTGACAAACCTAAGATTCTTACAAATACCAAGAATCAATCTGGAAGGCACAAAAAACTAAAAAATGATTATATGTTTACCAAAAATGGATATCAAATGCAAAATTTATGTCATGAAATCCTTAGGTTTAATACTTAGACCCTAAAAATACCTAAATACTGACCTGATTATATTTTGAAAAACTATTTTCCACATCGTAAGGCATGCAATTGTGAGACCAACTCTATTAGATGTTGAGTGACCATAATTTATTATATTTATTAAAATAAATTAAGTATAAGAAATTAAATGTAACAATATAAATATAAATTTATACTTAACATTTAGAGTAGTAAATATAAGATTATGGCTAAATTTGGCTTCACATGCAACTCCCACATGCTCGTGGAGATGCTTTAAATATTATAACAAAGAAATGTGTATGCAATGTATAATACACTATATAACACATACACATTATATAATGTGTACATGTTATTTGAATTTAAAATAACACATATGCATTATTTAAATTTCAATTATAAACTGAGCCTTTAGGCTCGAAAATGGATTGGATTTTTGAGCCAAAGGCTTGTGACTATGCATCTACATCCAAGATCGAGAGTTTTGAAGAAAACCAACAAATTTTAACTTCAATCACCAAATATGCTATGGATTTCAACATAAAAATTCAAAAAAGTATAACCATCATGATGAGAACATTGTCTTATTTCTAAATATAAGATTTTTATAATTTTTGGGCAATTTTAAGGGTTTAAACTATATTTATTTCTAACTACACCTTTTTTAGGCCACTACATGTTGCACTTATACATGCCTATTCATTTTTATCTATTTTTTTTCATTGATCCAATTGAAAAACAAATCATATAGTTAAAAACTAAGCATAATTCTACACACATTTGAAAAAAATCAAATTTCATTTTTTTTAGGTGGTTAGGGTGGGCCAAATGACCGACTATCGATTTTTTTATCAGTTTTCAAGATCTACTTAATTAAAAATATATTCATCAAAAAAATATAGAAATAAAGTTCATAACACACTATAAGATCTTATCTAAATATTCACCAAAGGGTTTCAAATAATATTTAACGATGCTCAAAAAATGGTGGGCCGCATGGCCACCTATCTACTATGTTTTCTTAAAAAAATAAGATGTCTTCTTCAAATTTTTCATATTTGACCTATTTATGCTTAATCATTTTTCAAAAAAAATAGTTTTTTGGAAACTAGACTTGAAATGTTACAATTTATGTTTTTATACCATCTTCAAATTTTGAATGTAGCCGTCTCAAATTATTTGCAGAAGTTCACATTTTTAAAATTCAAAAAAATCATGTCCATGGGTAGGCCCTTTTTTGTCCCCCAATTTGGTGCACTTGCCCTTTTTACTTGTAAAAGTTTTAAAATAATTATAGTTTTCTTCCTCTGCTACATTTAATGAGAGCCTACCATGTTTCATAATATATAAGTGCTCAAAAAATGAGGATAAAAGGGGGTTGGCAATGACACTTATTTCCTAAAACCATAGATACTTGAACTTTGACAAAAAAAATTTGAAATGCCCATTTTTCAAAATAACATTATAGTTAAAATTTCGTTTTATACAATCAAATATACATGGAACATATGATTCTATAATTTAAATTTCAAAGTTTAATTGAATGTTCATATAATTGTAGATACCCAAATTTTACATAAAATTCTTACTTTTGTATTATATTCCCAATTTAAATTTAATTTGTTTAACAAATTTATACATTTTAATCCATTTTTAAGATGGCCACAATTCTACATGAGTTTCATTTAGTCTATTGAACCAATAAAACACCTCAATTCTTATTTATAATGTATTCATTAGTACATTTGAATCAATTATAACTTATTATGTAGCCATGCCTCAAGAATTGAGCCCCACTTGTCTTTTGGAAAATCCCATAGTTTTACAAGTCCATCTTGGGCAAGCATGTAGCCCTACAGGCTTGTCCCTTTTAGGTTTTTGGGTCTTTTTTCACATTGTCCCTTAATTTACGTCTTAACCCTTTGCATTTATATTTTTAAAATTTGGTTAGTATACATGAGTCATAATATATCATCCTATAATATAATATCTAGCTAAGCCATTTGGGTATTTAAGGAATTAAGAAAAGAAGTTTGAGAATCAATAAAAAGAGAATATCGATCACATCAAGGGTAAATCCCATAGCCAATCTTCTCTATTCAAGTTGTGCATAATTAAAAAACTTGAACACTTATCTATATTGGTCTCTCTATAAAATCCCTTGTCCCAAAGGAGGATAATTATAATTCAGTAGCCATATTGATCAATTCTAAGAAATAGGAGGTTGAAAAAATTACTTGAGCTATTTCATCCACAGACCACAAAACTACATATGGCCTTGCTTTCAAGCATGTGGGATATATAGTTTTAACTGCTATTTTAATGGTTTATTGACTCTATTATTATTATTATTATTATTATTATTATTATTATTATAGAGTGTTTAAGCTATGTCAAATGAAATATTTAATTATACATCACATTCTACCTTGCACATCTACATAGTGAAAGTACAATCATAATCAATAAGATGCAAAATACAGTCACTAAAAGCTCTACAATCCTTTAGATACATGCATGAAGACATAGAGACATGATCAATGACATAGAGACAAGATCGATGTGTCAGGTTTGTTAATATTTGACATCTACAAGATAATCCCATAAATCTATGGGCTCATCTCAGAGCACAGTTAAAGTTTAGAAATTTGAAATAAGGTCAAACACAATAAGAATATAATTTCAAATTTTTAGAACAGTAAAGGTGCACATATTTCTTATATTATTTATATTTTGTGTAAATACTAGAATAAGTATAAACATAATTGTAGGGAAATTTTTTAATAACCCACTCAAAAAGTTATAGAATGGATGGAGAATTATGCTAAAAAAGGACTTATTGGTGTGTAAAATCTAAAAAAATGACCTTTGTAATCATGGTGAAAACAAAAATACTTATTGAAAATCAATGTGGATGTAAAGTCAAATCTTTTTGAATATTAGTAACTTGGTGAAATCCTTTAGCAAATTTAAAAGAAAAAATTGTAAAGATTCAAAGACCAGATTAAAACTTAAAAATTAGTACAAACAACATATAATGCAATGTGATAGCTTCACAAAAATTTGGTACAATTGCATACTACAAACAACAACTCACTACTATATACATCATTACATATAATAGTCAACAATGTTTTATTGATTACATCTAGTAGTTTTAGTAGATTTTTTTCTATTTTGTGAAAAAGATTTTAGGAGAAATTCCAAATTTGTGTGAGACCCAAGTAGGCAGGGGTATCTCTTCCACCAAAATAGCCCAGGGCTTGCACCTAACCTTCCCTTTTTGGCATGATTAGAGAATATCAACAAGATTGAGAATGCCTAACCATAAGAAAATATGTCACCGAGTCATGAATGTAGTGGCTAAGAATACCAACAAGATTGATAACTTAAGGCTCATGCATAAAACCTTGGTAAAAAAGGAAACCCAACAAGATTGTTAAGAAGACCATAACTAGAAGCAAACCACATCACCATAAAGAGAGATGGATAGAAATTATTTAGTAGAAAATTTTAAATGGGTATTAATTAACAAGTAAAAAAGACTTTTATTTGTTTGTTAACTAAAATCACAATGTCACATCAATGGATATATATGCATATTTCCATTTATACAAAAAAAATCCTAAATTCCACCATGTCACACTTGAATTAGAGTCTTGGATTTGGAAAAAGGTTTGGATGTGGTTTAGGTGGAGTCTATCACACCAAAAACTTTTTCTTTGTCAATTCAAATTCATGTGAATCACTCCAACCTATAAATATGAACAAGATGGTTGATGTAAAAGTGGGTTCCATACCCACATGTTGGATCTCAATGAAGTAACATGGTATCCCTATAATAAAATCCTCAATTTGTATAGTTTCATTCACATGAAAAAATCTAGTCTTCTATAGAAATTTCATTGTCATCATGTTTTTAGGTCGACATCTGTATTTTCTAAAGGAAGGATGCTTCTAGTTATGTTGTAGAATATGACAAAATGAATTAGAAATGAAATTTCTTCTATGCAAATCAAAACTTGAAATTGACTTCTCAAAATGTTTTAGATGCTTACCAAGTTTTGAAAAATACTATAAACTTTTGAAATATGCTTAGAAATTTTGGAAATGTACTTAGCAACTTTTAAATGCTGATAAATAGAGTCAACCACAAACTATTGAATTTTAAAACACGTAAATGAATACAGAGTTGAAATTACTAATTAGACTAAGCTTTGATAAATAAAATTATTTACAAAGTATTTTAAAATAAAATTACGTTGCAATCTATTGATTTGCATCTAATCATCAAGTAGCGAAATTAATTTATCAGACACTAATTTGACATAAAATTACCACACTATCATATCCAATTATTTTAAATATTTCTCCCTTAAGTGAAAATATTGTGGAGATATACATACTAAACATGAAATAAAATTTAATAAAAATCCACTTAATCTAAAACTAAAGACATTAATTATTAAAATTTAAATAATGAAAAAGCAAATAAAATAGTAGTGATGGATTTGAAAAATCATTGCATAAGTGCAAATTCATGCCAATTAATTTCATGGTTGACATGTTTAAAGCATCATATCCCCATAAAAGAATCACATTCCCATAAAAACATCATAAAATTGTGTAACCATTGCATGATTATGTATTTAAAATCAACATTGAGTTGGCAAATCATCACATGCTTTAGAAATTATCGCATACATTAGAAATGATTTCAATTCATCACTTATTTGGACATCATCGTGTGTTCTAGACATCATCCTGAGACGTGGACATCATTTCAAGCTTTGGACAGTATCACATGATTTTTACATCATTGTGTGCTTATGATAGCATGTTGGTGAATAATCCTTGAAAAGAATGGTGTTAATTAATTGAAACAATGTGACACATTTTCACAAATAATAAAGTGATTTGAGAAGATAAATTTACAATTAATTACACTCAATTTGATTGGATAAAAAGGTAAACATTGAAGATATCATCATTTGAAGTTTTTAATACCAATTTGAATGAATTTTGATGGGATGTTTTTCTATTCACCCATGTTGGGATTTGAGAATCAATAATGCATTTTTTAGATTTAATGAGTCAAATTAGGTTTGGAATGATGGGTATAATGCTAAAGAGGAAGATTGGCATGATTTATGCATTAATGATAGGATTGAATGAAGCTGTCCCATTTTTTATTGAAGATTTGTAGATATCATTTCGAATTTCCCATTATTTTTTTGAGGCTCATGCTTATTAAATTATTTAGTAGCTTTAGCATGAATTTTTTATTTTTTAATGGCTACTAATAATTTGTTTCCATTTTTTTTAGTGAGACATGATAAGAAAAAACATTTTATGGATTCTTAACTCCATAAATATAATAATAATTATCTTTACTCGTTATAGTTTGAGGTGCAAAATGATATTAAACTTTTTATAGGTGTAGAATATTTGAAGATGGACATTCACACTTGGGCTTATTCTAAAGTGGGATCCATATTTGTTTACAATAAATTATCTATACTCCATGGCAAAGGTATGGTACAAGACCTAGCAGAATTTTTCATAAATGAAAAGTTTAGAGTTGGTTTGGACTTTGCATTGGATTGTTGTGTCATGCATTTTTAATATTCAGAACTCTTAAGAAATAATTTTTAAGTTTGGGGGATGATGTAGAATAAATTTAGAAGTATCTACATGGAGGAAATTATATCTAGCACAAAATTTCCTAATATTGATTTATCTTATTTAGAGTAATTTTTGAATATGGAAAATCAAGTTTCAACTTATTAAGAATGGATTGTATTGAAATATGTGGAGTTTGATGTAGTTATTCTCCAATAATGGGCAAGTATTTTTACTCTAACAATTATGTCTAAGGACTATTTTTTTTGTCTAGTTCCATTACCAATATGAAAGACCACTATGGAAATAGTTAGCGTTAATGAATATTGTAAAAGTGTGTATAATTTCCCATGTTAGGATTTTAAATATAATTTTGAGTCACAAAAGTTTTAAAATATGTTATAGTTTTATTTCCTCATTTCTCTATGTTTTTTAAATTTCCAATTGGAAATATTAATATGACATGCAAGGGATGAAATGCATTCATTTAAAGTCGAGGAGAAATTAGAATCTTCACAAAAATTTTCATAATTTATTACATAATTTTATTTATCATTGATGATTATTAAGAGGTAAAAGAAGACAAATATTATAAAAAATAGTGTTTAAACATTGCATATGGAAAAACACTGCATTGATGAAAATCATTGCTAGCTTAGAAAATCATCTCAATAATAACAAAAAAAAGTCATTGATGGAATAACATCATAGTTATAAAAACATTATATTAATATATATATATATATATATATATATATATATATATATATATATATATATATAAAATTAAGCATCACATTATAGAAAGCATCACAAATAGGAAAAAAATCATACTATAGAAAGACATTTCATGTCTAGAAGAGCTTTGATATGATGAAATGGCATTATGGGTCTATAAAAGCTTCTTAGAGATGCAAAGAATCATAGGTTAATAAAAATATTTGTAGGATGAATTGGAATCACCAGTATAGAAAAGTTTCATAGTGATAAAAAGTCATCACATATCTATAAAAGCTTTATGGTGATGAAAATGCATCATAATCTTACAAATTTTTTGCTAGGATGGAAAAGCATCCTGATTTATAAAAACACTTTTATTTAATAAAAGTGCATAAATCTATAATTTTTTAAAAATGACCAAAATTATGCTTAAAATAGGATCAATACATTTCCTATAGATTGTAAATTGTAATGTTGGAAGAGTTTTGAATTAGATCAATATATTTATTAATTTATATCCACAAATATTTGATTTATTTTTGTGTTAAATCATCTATTTATTTGATCTTTTTATACTAGATGAGTCACAAAATATTCCCAAATCCACAACTTGTTAAGATGAAAATAACATTTAAATTTCAATACACACACATGTAATACATTTGGGTTGGGTATAACTGATTAATTAATTACATTAAAAATTTTCCCTTAGAAGTTTCAATGAGTGTGATCCTAGTGCCCATAAAATGCGTGGTGATGCAAACATTATTTAAAATCCTGAACCATTGATTTTGTAGTGATTCGATAAAAAAAATTGTTAGGATTAGAAATCATTTGGTTATCTAGGTGGAAAATAATAACATGCATGGGTGTTTTTCATGACTTATTTTTTATCCTGAAGTTATCTACATAGTTAATCCTAAGCCAAAGAATCCCAGTATTCAAATAATTATGAATATTATCCATTGAAATTTTCCATACATAAATGGTGAACCCAAACCCTTTAAATCATTTAAATTATGGTTTATAAACTCTCTTTTTCTTACACTTTCATGGCTTACTTCAAATGTAATTTTCAGATTTGAATCCTTTTCATGCACACCTTTTATTTTCTCCTAATTACTATTTAGGTGCTTACCTTAACCCAGTGTCACCTACAGTTGATTTATTACTAACACTAATTATAGGTTTTTATAAAAAAAAATCCGTTAGGGTTTGTTTATTTCATTCAAAATCCCCTTTAATTTTTTACCTTCAAGTTTTTTTAATCTAACTTTCTCTGATATAGCCATCAAAGGCTAATCAATTTTGCATAGACCGCTTAGATCATCTACCCATATCTGTAATGCCCAAAATTATTTTCCCAAAACCCAAGTATTTTTTTCTTTTCTTATTTTAGTGTAATTTATTTATTCACTAT